>PVJD01003554.1:0-159940 GCA_004026545.1 Mormoops blainvillei
TATCCAAAAATCGTGCAAGTGAGAAAGGTTTCATTAAAGGCTCGTATAGCTGAACCAAGCCCTACAGCACAGAAGTAGGACTTTGGAAATGTAGTGATGGGAAAAAAGACATTTTAAACATGGAAATAGTTTAGTGCAGAGTGGATAACAAGTATGGATGAGACTTAATCTAACTCAGTTAACTGGCATAACTCAGTGAATCACAGTAGACTGAACTAGTTTTAGCTGATTGTTTACCCAGGGGATAGCTGTTTATAGTAATTTTTGTCATAGAAGTGTAAAAGTCTTTTAAAATTGTTGAACTATAATTTTAGGCTTGCCAATGAATTAGATTACTAGAAATTACCTTCGAATGACTTGGTAGTATACAAGAAATTGGGGATGGACAATTGCTTAGGAAAACAGAGAACATTGATTTTAAACAGGACTTGAAATAGATACTATGTAAAATATTAAATTGCTTACATTAAATTAATCATGTATAATGATTAATTATACATTGTAGTCTCCACTGGACTGCTCTTTATCCATTTTTGCAAATGGTAGTATCAGTTATTATTGTATAAACCATAGAGCTGAGGCCCCAGTCTTTGCACATCAGCTTTATAACTTAATGGTTTTATATCTTCTCCTCGAGACACTTTGGTAATCTCAAGTCCATTCTGGTCATGAGTAGTAGTAAATTAGAGAATCATTAATGTCACCAGTTAAAGAAGTAAGACCGGAAAGTTCAGCCATCCTGAAGATAGGAACTGAAGTTGCATCTCTGCAGCCCAGAGCCACCACAAAGCCAGTCTGCTAAATTCTGTTCAGTTCTCTTTATGGCAGAGCCTGCCAGGTCCTAATTTTGAGCCTATTTATTTTCATACAAAATTCTATGTGGATATTGTACATATCCTGACTAATTTTATTAACTGGGGGTAGCTGATGATATATTTACATTAAATTATAATTTAATTTGTTGCTGTCTCTTTAGGGGCTTTCCAGTGATCAAAACTCGTGATGTATATAATCAGTTACAGGTATGTAGTTATCATACTTATAATATATTAGGGACTGACGTGGGAAAGGTGGAGCGCCGTTCTCTTTGCTTTTTAAACCAAACAGAACCTTAAAAGAAACATCTCCCTCCCTGAAACGAATTTATTTAAAACTTCGGGTCACTTTCCTAATGCCACTTTGTAGTTGTGTAGATATGGCATGCTCTGGCAGCGTTGTGGTTTCATCTGTAAACAAGCAAGCCGTTTCTCTAGTCCATAAATCAGCCGTTACCCAGTGAAATGAATGTGATGACTGTCATTACTAACCCAATATGTGGAGCGGTCATATTCAAGAATTTCCTTGTATTTTCAAGAAATGTCGTCTGGAGTCTGTACAAGTTCCAAACGCTAAAGCCAAAATAAAGCCGCAAATCCCCAAGCCTCTGCTTTATCCGAACACTTCTCCCTCTCTCACTAAGACCATGCACATTCCCTGTCATGCTGCCTCGCGATCTTAGAGCAAATGAATCCTCACAGGTTCTCTCTCTCAGCTATCATGGGAGACAGCATAGTTGCCCTGTAAAAGATACACTCCTGAGACTGTGACAAGAGCACCCTGGGTGTCAGTGCTGCCCCTGCATGCCAGGGAAAGTGCTTGCCTTGTTCTGCCATTGGGATCTGCCTGCGCTGCAGGGTTCACTGCTCGTAGTTGAAATGATGTCTTAGTGACTTGTCCCCTGTGCAGCTGTGTGATCCCAGCACACCTCTTTTTGATCTCTGCACTTTTCATGGGGTTGTGACCAGGTCCATTTTTTAAATTTTGGACATATCATACTGAACAACATTCCAGTGGCCATGAAACTTGACAGAAGAGTGATATCAATATTACACAGGCTTTGGCTTAAGGATGTTGAGAAGATGAGGCTTTTGATATGTTACTTTTAGTTGTGTGTGGGTATGTGATTTATTTTTTAGAATTCTAGTGTTTGGCCTTCTAATTAATTCTAATTCTTCTTTATCAGTGCCCTCCTGATGGATATTCCTTCTAAAATGACATTTTCTTTCAGACTTTGGGTCTAATAGTGGACAATCAATTTCTCATCTACATTAACAAGTTGGTCTAAGAAAAAATGTTTACCCTGGCCCCTCTGTGGCTTATGTGAAAGATAGTTAATAAAGTAATATGGAAAATTCTAAATACTAATCTTAACCATGTACAACAGAATTCTGTACAGTAGCACAGAAAAAATAAGTTCCTGTCATTTTATTTGTCATTGATTATTTTAGACTAAGGAACAGTGAAAGACATTTATAAATAATAACTTAATGGCTCAGGTCATTTTTAAAATAATTTTTATTTATTGACTTCAGAGAGAAAGGAAGGGGGTGGGGGGGAGAGAGAGAAGGAAAGAGAAACATCAATTCACTGCTCCACCTACTCCTGCACCCGTTGGTTGATTCTTGTGTGTGTCCTGACTGGGGATCAAACCGACAGCCTTGGTGTATCTGGATAATACTCTAACCAACTGAGCCACCTAGCCAGGGTCAGATAACTTTTTTAAAATGTCCTTTAATATTTGGTAGATGGTTTATGTTATTTCTTATACTTCTTGACTTGTTTCTTCAAGCAATTAGACTTTCCTGTGACTGTGACAGTAGAGAGCCCTTCCTCCTCAGAAATTGAAGAGGCCGATGATTCTTCAGAAAGTGTTCACGAAGAGACTGAGAAAACCAGTTTAAAACAAGAAGCATTACAGGTACAAAGTTAACCACTTTCAAGATAGACAGGAGATTAGGACAGCTTGTGCGAGGCTTCCGTTGTCCCCTCCCGTCATCTCCTTTTGAACTGCTCCTTAGCTTAGACCAAGGTGAAAGATGGGCATTTGAACTCTAAGAAATAAAAATCAAAACATGCCATCAATAATATTTCCCTTTCCATAGAACCATAGAATATTCTAGATTTAGGGAGAACCTTAATGATCATAAGATGAACTCCAGGAAATTGAGTTTTGAGTGAATGTAGTCAGCTGCTTCAGAGTTCTTATTTTACAGATTAGGAAACTGACTTGTAGCTGAACTCTCTTTCTGTTAGAGGATTTCATGTCTAGCAACGTTGAAAACAAAGTTTTGATGTTAATATTCTGCTTCCCTAAAAAAAAACAAACCTACATTATATTACTTAATTAACCTGACATCTACTGTCATTTCATAGGTCTGTTTATAGAAAAAAAAATTGATTTTTATAACAAATTTTTGTACCTCAAAAATACTGTATTTTATTTCAACTTTAATGCAGAGTTGATAATTGGTCGTAAATAAGGGAAATATTTGGGGGACCTTGTCTTTTTGTGCTACAAACTCCACATTTAATTTTTAAAAATAATTTAATATGATTTTCTTTTAATATAAAACTTGACATTCAAAACTAGCTATCCCATTAGGACTTGGAAATTACTATTTAATTTTCAAAAAAAGCCAGATTTTTGTTTTTTAAGTTAAAAATAATGATAATATAGACAAGTTTTAAGATAAATACTTAGAAAATTATAAAATGTTGCAATGGCAGGAATCTGTTGAGCATGTAAAATTATCCCTTTTATTTGTAAATGGACACCTACAAATTGTAGCCCTTAAATGGTTTATTCTAAGTTGCAGAATAAAGACAAGACCGTGGAGTGTCTAATCCCCATTCACTGTCATTTTAGATGTGTTATATTCATTTCCTTCACCAGTGACTAGAAGATTGTATTTAGAAAAGTGATTGCAGGCATTAGGGAAGACCAAGAAGGCTAGAAACTGTAACTAGGGAATAGCTGATTTAAGACGCATGAGGACTTTTCCAACTCCCAGATATCTATTAAGAGTTAAAAATTAAGCAAATTATATGTATATATATACAGTGAAAAAACTACAGAGCAATAAAATGAATAAACTAGAGCTATAGGCAACAGTGGGTGAATTTTTAAAACCAATGTTGAGTGAATTAAATAAGATACAAAAGACTGCATACACTATGCTTCTCTTTATATAAAGTTAGAAATTGGTAAAACTAAACTATTGTTAGGTATGTATGCATGGTAAAGGAAGTGACTGTTGGAAAATGAGGTTAGTTAGTATTTAACTCTGGGAAGAGGAGAGGGGCTAATGGGGAAAGAACATGAGGGATTTTTGAGATGCCGACAAATTTTACTTACAGACTTGAACGATAGTTATAAAAATATTCCCTTTATTTCTCACATTGACAATTTTGTTCTTTGCACTTTTCAGTATTCATATATGTTACAATTAAAAACCTGCTTAAAGAAATGGTTGCCTCTTGAGAGCTGGATGTGTGAGTGGGATGAGATTACAGTTGACCCTTGAACAATGTGGGGAGTGGTGGTACCTACCACTTGCACAGTCAAACATTTGTGTATAACTGAAATTGACCCTCTGCAAAGTTCCTTGGATTCCCAACCACCAGTTGACCCTTGAACAACTCAGGGTCGAACTATGTCTGTCAGTTGAAAATCATGTTAGGTGGGCCCACACAGTTCAAACCCGAGTTGTTCAAGGGTCAACTGCTTTAAGTCTAGTCTGTTGCTGCCGTTTGCATTCACTGCTGCTGTTTGCATTCACATGTTCATCATTGAGCATCAATTGAACATATTCTGTGTACCAAGCACTCTTTTTAAGTTTTACATGAGTTCTCATAACTCTACGATGTGGGAACTTAGCTCCATTGTATAGATGATCAAATTAGGGCCAAGAGTTATTGAATTGTTCAAGGCTAAATAGCTAAGGACTAGAGCCAGGATTTTACCCCAGAGAATCTGAATTTTTTTAATATAATCTAAAAGAGAAATTTACCAATTATAAGCAAAAAAAGGCACATTTAAGGAAGACAGCAAATTTTCACCTGTCCAAATAAAAAAAATACACATTGTCTTTCACACACACACACACACACCCCTTATACTGTCGGAGCTTTTCGTTTTTCAGCAGTTATTGATTGTCTGCTTTGTGGTAGGCACAGGTGCTGGGGAAAAATGCTTAAAATACACTTCCTTCCCTTAAGTGTCTTACACTCTAATGATACACTGTTATTAGCTGTAAAAAGTCATAGAAATCTTTTAGAAAACAGTTTGAAGGTAGGTACCACAGAGCCTTAAGAATGTTCACATGCTTCGATCTCAAACCATTTTCATTGATTTATTTCATTAAAATTTAATTCTAAATATGAAAAAAGCCTCCATGCATAAAAATAATTGTTTTGTCTTATAATATTGAAAAATTGTGAAGAATTTAAGTGTTTAACCATAAAAGAATGATTAACATGGACCAATAAACCCTCTCAATGGAGTATGCCGTGTACCACTAAAAATAACAAGGTTATGGATCCCCTGATTATATGACAAATGATTGACTCAATGTTAAATGGAAAAAACTTGAACTTAAAAACTGATATACAGTATGACGGGAGCTTTGTTCCAAAAAATATCAACTAACCAAGGAATAGCAGGGAGGAAGGAGAGCAGATGACAGGAAGAAAGCAATAGGATACCTAGCAATTTACTTTCTGACATTTGGGTTCCATATTTTCTTTTAAACAACACGAATTTGTAGAAGATGGGGACACTTTTCCCTAAAAGTTTAACATTATGTTCTCTTTCCCTCCACGAGAGGGAGACACTGCTTGATGTAATTGAACTTCCATGTGCTTTTTCGAACTGGTTAAGAATGGAACATTTTAGTCCACTGTCTCTGATTGTAGCAGGGTTTATTGGTTTGTTTGGGTTTTTTTGTAAAAAAAAAAATTTATTGAGGTAAAACATATATACAACAAAGTGCTTAAATCATAATTGTAAACACAGTGAATTTTTACATATGTATACCCTCATATCACTCCAAGATAAAAACATTTCCATCTTTTCAAAAGGCTCTTTTGCTTAACTTCTCCAGTCAATATATTCTCCCTCTCCAAAGGTAGCCACCATTCTGACTTCTTTCACGTGATGGGGTTTTTTGGTTTGCTTTTCTTTTTTTAGCACCTCTATGAAATAGTTTTGAATATTTTTCCCTTTTTTCCTCATTAAAAACTTGGCTAGCCATAACTGGTAATGAAACATTTAAAAACCTGATGTTACTAGGTAAACAGTCCTACGACATCGTGTTGGTAGATAAATCTTTGCCCACATCTTCGATGAATTCCTTAGGGTGAAATCCTGGACATAGGATTGTTGGTGTGTATTAAAAATTACTCTCTAGAAAGTAGTACTAGTTTTCCTCTCCCAGCGATGGCATATAAGAGCTCTTTCCCTCAACACACACTAGGGGTAAATTAAACTAAGCTGAAATTCCTTGTTTAAGTGATTGTTCAAAAGCCTTTAAAATATGTAAATACACCTTGCTATTTTAATAAATATAGATATTCTGTTTATTTATTGCTACATAAGAAACCACCCAAAACAGTGGCTTAAAACAATAACAATCATTTATTTTGTCCATGAACCTGTGGTTTGAGTATATATTAACTTTTCTATTACCACAAACTTAGTGACCTAACGCAATACTTATTAGCTCACAGTTCTGAGGTCAGTAGTCCTGGCCCAGCATGACTGGGTTTTCTGCTGAGTCTCAAAAAGCTGAAACAGGATACCAGGCAGCTTTATACACCTGGAGGCTCTGGAAAAGAACCTACTTCCGAACTTATTCCGCCCATTGGCACGATTCACTTTCTGCAGTCATGAGACAGAGTGCCCCCCATTTGATAGGAAAGCTTGCTAACATTTGGAGGACAATCTTAACTCCTAGAGATCTCCTTCTGTATCCTTCACCACAACATTTTACGTCTTCAAAGCCAGCAACAGAGAATGTTCTGCGTGTCCCTTTTGTACTTCAGGTCTTCTTCAGGAAGAGCTGGCTCCCTTTTAGTGGGCTGCCATGTTCACCCAAAATAATCTCCCTATTTTAAGATGTACTGATTTGGGGCACTTTAATTACACCTGCAAAGTCCCTTCACTGCATCACCTAGGTTAGTGTTTGATTAAGTACCTGGGAGATTTGTGCACTTCAGCAAGTAGGAATCTCAGGGGCTGTCTTAGAGTAGTGTATACCACAAGCAGTGTCCCCCACTTCGAGGATCTAAGTGTCTTAGCTCTTGGAGTGTTGGTAAAGGAGTTTACCAATGTCCATTCTATTTTATTGACTTTGGTGAACAGAAAAATTACCACTTCTGTGAACAGGAATGACACTTACCTTCCTAACTTCAGACGTGCCTCTGCTACTAGTTAATGATGTGACGTTGGTAGGCTGCTGCTCTTCTCTCTGCCTTAGTTTTCTCATCTGTAAAACGGCATGGAGTTAATAATTGTCTTTTTCTTGTAGGGTTTTAATGATTCAATTACTTAATGTCAAGGAATCTAGAATTGTGCTAGGCATATGATAAGGTACTTTGAAGGTGTTTACTTTTTTAAAAATGCATTTGAATCTGCAGTTATGTAATTCAGGCTTGTTAAGCATATTAATAGGACTTCCTTCATTGAGGGGACCCATGAATAAAAATAGAATTTTAATTTCTTTCTGACTTAACTACATTATAGATATATATGCCTTTTATGGTGAACTGCCACAAATCTATTTGGGAAAGAGTGGGCATTAAATAAATCTTTAATGTTCTAATTTGATATATATTGGTAACTAATTTTACTACCACGGTATGATATTACGAGTAATGGGCTATAATCCTGAAATCTGAGTTCACTTCTGGCTCTGCCTCCAAATCCTTGGTGAGATCTGTGGCTGGAAAGACTTATGGATATCACGCTGTGACTAGTTTGTAATATGTACTCTGTTTCTTCACACTAGGGAAAACTGGAAGAGTGCCTGAAGCAGTTAAAGGAGGAAAGAGTGATAAGGCTCAAGGCTGACAAACGAGTTAGCGAGGTAAGCCAGTGTTTTTTATATTTTGGGGAGTTGTTTGGCTTTATTTTGGTTTGATTTTAAACTAGACACACAGTTTGTAAACTTTAAAACTGTAATATATTGCAAATTTGATTGTACTATATAAACCTTTGTGTTTATTTATAGTTAGTAGTCATATGATCTACAATATGATCCATATTCCAGAAAGCATGTTTTTAAAAATGTAAAACTCTTGGGGTTTTTTTTGTGTGTGTGCTTTCATTTGACTTTAGCTTATTTTTTTGTTCATGATGTTTTGATTCAACAAAGCACATACTAAGCTCATGCTATATATGCAGCAACATAAAAGACATAATAAGACTGTCTACTGACAGTGAATTAGGAAAGTGGATCATTTAAATAAGTCTAGGATTTTTGGAAACTGCTAAGAATACAGTGAAAAAAAAAATATGTATAATGGGGATTCCAATTAGGCCATAGTGCTTGAAAGCAGGGCATAAGCTATGAAAGTTCTATATAAATATATTATTACAGGTGAGCATGGGGAGGAATTTCATAAAGTGCATACATTGGATTGGAGGACACTCATTCATAAATACCGAGTATCTGTTTATGTAAAACAAAAGGTGTATCATGAACTAATGGCCTTTCTGAGAACTATTAGAATTGGACTTATATGTGATTTTAGATGAACAGATGATGAGGGGAGGGTCATGCAAAGAAGTAAATATTTTTAAGATGCCAAGGAGAATATTGGTAATCATATATTTAATAAACTGGGTATGGCTTAGGACTTCTGAACTTACACAATTAATATTTTTCTCATTAAAATTAATCTTTAACATTCAACAGAATTGTATTATTATGCCTTGTTCAAATTTGACGCAGTATTATTTTCTAATTCAAGGGAAACCTTAAGCAGCCGGTTTTCTAATGTAAATGAGGATCCATTGTGGATCTAACCAGCTAGAAATGTGATCTTTTGAAAGATCATTAATAAAACAACTGCTTTATTCATACACCACCTAAGTGTTATATAAGAAACTTTATTAGGTGGCTCTGGGTTTTTATTACGTCTTTTACTGGTGGAGAGTTAGATTAATTACAAATTAATTGCATTTTTAAATGTTTTGTTTTAGGTTTGTTACTTTTTTTTTATGACAGTGACAGAAAATCATGTCAGATATTTTCAATCTTCTTTTATAGCTGGAACATGAAAATGCCCAGTTAAGAAATATAAATTTCTCTTTGTCTGAAGCCCTTCATGCACAGTCTTTGACAAGCATGATCCTGGATGACGAAAGTGTTTTGGGCAGCATCGAGAATTCTTTTCAGAAGTTCCATGCTTTCTTGGATCTCCTGAAGGATGCTGGGTTAGTTAATTCCTCTCCATGCCTTTCATCTTTTCACAACTATAATGGTAGTTTGCTGAGGAACTTGAGCAATTTTCATCACTTTCATGGTCATAGTTAGTGTGTAATTGTATGTAATGTACTAAATTTGAGGAATTAAACTTTAGAAGGAATGCACAACTGTAAATCTGCTTTGGTAGAGAGCCCATCATAAAAGAATGACCTATAGATAGAATAATTAGTAAGTATAGTTTTTGGTCAAGACAAAATTAAAGGTAGTTTTAATTGAAAATATTTCAGAAAGCGTTGGACTTCCCTACCTTTTATTCAGTTTGAAAGAGAGAATGGCATGTTGATAATTGGTGGCGTAATATTTTGTAGGTGAGTGGGTCCGTGTTGGGAAGGAAGGAACACATGCATACTTGGAAACTGTAGGAAAGAAAGGTGGTAAAGAAGTATGGGGAGAGAAGTGAGAGACCGAGGACGAGGTGCATGATAGATCTTGAAGCTGCTAGTGAGACAGAGTTTAAAATGGAGTGGTAATAGGTAAGGAAATAAAATCAAACGGTAGTTAACCCATGGTGGAAGGGAGAGAGATGCCGAAAGGATTGGTCGATCTGAGTGGTCCCAGAGCATGAATATCGAGAAGTGTAAGAGTTTGGGAAAGATAGAGCCTTGTAATCCAGACTAGTATATTGGCTTTTAAGATCATAGAAGTACTTCGTAATTACAGGCCGAGGGAAATCTAAGCTGCTCTTATGTGGCTGCAGTCACCATTGCCTTTCCCCCTCTTGTCCAGGCTCGGGCAGCTGGCCACCATGGCTGGTATCGATTCGTCAGATTTTCACTTACTAGGCCATCCCCAGCTGAATTCTACTCTGACTAGTCCACCGAAAGAAGAAAAGGAGGCTCTTGAAGAAAAAGCAGAATCAAAGCAGAATGCCCTGGGACCAGTGCAAAACATCCAAGTAAGTGGACAGAATAAAACTTAATGATTGTAAGAGTGATTAGCAAAAAGGGAGTCACCAAGTCAGAGAAAATAATAACAATCTTAGTTCACTTACTTGGGAGCTAGAAGCTTCTTCGGGGTCCTTTCTAAATCTGAGATTAGTAAATTTGTCCATTTCATGATATCATTTGTTATATATAAGAAAACTGGAAGTTCTGTTGAAACTTTATGACTTAAAGCAAACTATCCTCAGTGACAGAAATGAAACATTAGAGAAGATACTCCAATTTTTAAGTTGTGTAAATGTCTATTCTATTCATATTTCATCTAGGTTTCTATTTGTATGCAGTCAGCTTACAATGAAGGAACACTAATGAAGGTACAAGTACTGATACAGATAATTACTTAAAATTAAGCGATCCAGAAATAGGCAATATATTTTAGGTAATCACCCAGTTATGGGAATGGAATGGGGAAACTGTCTGCTTTTCCTTGAGCCTCACTGGGAGTCTCCATCTCCCGTCTCATCCAGTGTCAGACTGGTCGGGGGAACCGACAACCTGAGAACACAGTCTCATTACGAATTGGATACTGCTGACATGTGGCCAGAGGATAGGAAAGAAATTAATTTTCTTAGGGAATAGGGTTTTATTATTGCTAATTCAGGAAAAGAGATTGAGTAATTACCCCCAAACACAAGAGTCTGAAAATGTAGTGGACACAGCCTTGGATATAGCAAAGTTAGGTTGGGAATCACTTAGCAAGATACAACTAGAAAAAAATCTGGCTCTAAAATCTTGTAAATGATCACTTGACTACCTTAGTAATAAGATCAGAGTAACATTGAAGTTTAGGACTCCATTTTTTAATCATTGACTTTGTTCATTACTGAATTTTTGTCTTGTCTTTTTTTTTCCCCTCCAGTTTCAGAAAATCACAGGTGATGCTAGAATTCCTTTGCCTCTCGACTCCTTGCACATTCCAGTTTCTACTCAGGAGGCCTTAGAAACTTCCAGAGACAACTTGGGAGTACATGTCACTGAGCAGCGGCAGGAGTCTTTTGAAGAATTCGTTGCTAGAACCTGTTCTCCTTTAGCAGATGTGATTTCTGGACCTGGAAGTCAAAGAAAAGAAGATGAGTTGTCTAGAAATAGCAGATCGTCTTCAGAGAAAATGACCAAAACAGGTGAATATACCAAAAAACACTGTGCTAAGAAACAGCCTGGAAAGGACCTGCGCTCCTGCCCTGACTCACCTGTAAACCAGAAAAGCAAAGGAATAGGGCAGAATAGCTCTTTGGTTAACGAACCAATTAAAAGTGAGTCTTTGAAAAAACACATTTCTGTCAAGAAAGAAAGTAGAATAGTGACTGTTTCATCCAAGACAAATAAAAGTAAACTCAATCTGTTAGAACATTCTGAAAGTGATACTCTTGAATCTGATTTTGAATTTCAAGAAAGCATTCATACTCTATCACGCCTGACATAGGTCTAAATCTTTTGAAATTATGTTTTTGCCTTAAAATTTTAATAAATTTCATATGTTTTCATTATGGTGTTTGGTGTTTTTAAGTATAGAACTGGAAACCATTAGAGAAAGATTTATTCTTTTCATTATAATGAAGCTTATGGTGTTTGTTTCCTTTTGATACTTTGCACCATTCACTCAAGTATTTACTGAGGGCCTGATATGCACAGTACCATTCTAGGCATTACTGTTCTTAGCAACGAACAAAACAAAGCCTTTACCCTTATGGAACTAACACTCTGCAGAGTGTGAAAAACATGAGCAAAATAGGCTAAGGGGTCTAGAAAGGGATGGGAGTGAGTAAGTGGAATAGTTTTACTGTTTGGTTAAATGTGAACATATTATAAATTTCATGGCCAAAAGCCATTGATCTACCCTAATTCATAATACGTTTATCAAGTTCTTAACCAGGTTTACTAATTACAGCCACACTGTGGCAGGGAATTCGTATTTTGCCCATTGTATAGATGAGGTGGCTGAGACAGATTACGTGCGTTGCCCAAAATTGCTCAGCTAGAGTAAGTGGTAGAGCTGGGATTTCAATCAGCACCCACACTCTTAGTCACTTTGTTATCCCGTTTCCTTGTTGAGAGAGGAAGGGCTTAAAGATGACAATGAGAGAAAAGCCAGTGAGAACTAGAGTGCAAAAGAGTGGGCCTGTGCGCCTGTCCCTTCCCCCAACTGGGTAGGACCTTTTAAAGGCAGAGTGTACAAGAGTATGTGAACACAGGTCTCTTAACTAAATTATGTCTCTCTGGTAAAGCATGTGTAAATAAGTTTTTAGTTCAACCAGACTGGCTTGAAAGGTAAGATCAGAGAAAAGCTGGAGTATCAGATTTCTTCCAGAAGGTCCTGCCCAATTGTTATCAGAAGAGCTGCTACAATACAATGAATGAATACTGTGTAGTTCATTAATCATTAAGTTAGTGTTATGGGAATAAAACAGCGAACAAGATGTAGTCTTGGCTGTTTAGCAGCAGAGAGAGAGGAGCAGATGCCTTAATACAGCATGCTACATCGTACGCAGAAAATGCTTAGGGAAATTAGCCAGAGTTTGGGAAACAGCTGTGAGGCCAAGAAAGGGCACCTAAAGAAGTAATACCTTAGCTAAGTATTAAAAGACCGGTTGGAAACTGGCAAATAAGGCGATGAAGGAAAGGGATTCTCCAGGTACAGGGAACAGCATAAGCACCAGCAGAGAGACATGGGAGTGAGGGTGGCATGTTTGGGAAACCACACCTACAAGTAGCTTAGAATTAGTGTGATGTCATCAGGCAGTGGCAAGGATGCTAAGGTAGGCAGCAGGAGAAGGAGCGCAGGTCTTACAACCCATGTTGCATGGAGCTGGTTCTTCCCCAAGAAGAGTGAGCAAATAGGTAGGATTGAAGAATGGAAATGACATGTTCAGGTTTGCATTTTAGATCACTAGCTTCAAAATGGCAGACCAGCTTAAAGAAGAATGGAGATCCATTATACCACACTATTCACTATTCTGAGGAACATTGTTTTTAAATGAGATTTAAACATCCCATTTCCTCCCATGGACCCCTACTGAAAGGGGTCCCCTACTGAAAGGGGTCCATGGGCATATGTGAGGGAGAACCTGGCTTAAATAAAGTTAAGCAGGTTTAGTTACTACTCGAGGCTGTTATAGACTAATGTTTATTCTGAATCTCAGAGACAGGCATATGGTGTGTAGCCTTCTCAAAACCTGTTTGATTATAGAATCTTTTCTAATAGGAATATCTAATAAGTGGTTCCACGAAACACCAGTTTGGTAATTTTTTTTTTTTAAAGAAGGGAAGGGAGGGAGAAAGAGGGAAACCACTGTGTGGTTGCACCCCCACACGACAACTTGAGAACATGAGAGCGTGCACCCCAATCTGGGGACCTGGCCCACAACCCAGGCATGTGCCCTGACTGGGAATCAAACTAGCGACCCTTTGATTCGCAGGCCAGCACTCAAGCCACTGAGCCATACCAGCCAGGGCCAATTTGTTAAGTTGCCAATTTGTTATAGGCAATATCAAGAGGAAAAAAAGGTCTGAAATAAGGTATAGATGAAAGGAAATAAGTTTGAATTGATCTAGGAAATAAAATAAGCAAGACTCGGTTATGGAAAGTATGATAGAAGTAAGGCAGAGGCTGGACTCCTATTTGTGTCACTAAGATTGGGTGGTAATTATCGAGGCTGGAAATGGGGAATAAAGAACTGCACTGGGGAGAAGAGTTAATTTTTGGACATGTTGAATTTTAAAGCACCTGTAGAATTCAGGAGATCATGTAGATAACTGGACATGCATGTGAAGCTACTTATCCTTAAAATATTCAAATAAAAATTTTACTATCATTTACATATCAGCAGTAAAAATGAAGATTGATGAGATTACAGAGAGCTGTGGGGAATAAATGACTGATAAGCAGAGAAAGGATTCTGAGGAGAGGTGACAGAGTTTTAAGAAGGAGGAAGTAGATAGTGTCACGCTGCAGATAGTAGGTCACTGGTGAGAGCATTCAGTGCTGTGGTGGCAGAGAAGGCCGGACAGATTGCAGTAAGTTGAGGGGACAGCTGCCTGAGGGGAGGGTGACGATAGTGGGTACAGGCTACCCTTTGAAAGGGTTTGGATGGGACGAGGAAACAATTAGCTAAGTTTTTAGAATCAGAGGAAGTGAGATGTTACAGGTTGAAATGATGGAACCAATTAAAGGAGATAATGAAGATGCTAAAGAGTGAGCCTCACCTGTGCAGCAGGGGCTCAGAGAAAGTGGGAGCCTGAGATATGTGGATGCCCTAAAGAGAGGAAGAAAGAGACTCAGAGAGCTGGGGGTGTAGATTATTTGATTCCTCAGTAAAT
The DNA here is from genome assembly GCA_004026545.1 of Mormoops blainvillei. Classification (NCBI taxonomy): domain Eukaryota; kingdom Metazoa; phylum Chordata; class Mammalia; order Chiroptera; family Mormoopidae; genus Mormoops; species Mormoops blainvillei. The sequence goes on from PVJD01003554.1 coordinate 14,567, forward strand.
TTGAGGTGGCTCATCTGTATACGTTCAGCTGAAAATTATTAGATCAGTAATTTAGAGAATCAGGGAAATAAGGATAAGAAACAAAACAGGGATAGGGTTAACACTGCAAAATAATATAAAAAGAACTTGAACTCTTAAAGTTGGATGGATATCTAAGTTTGGAGGGAAATAAAGGTGGGAAGAGGTAGAAGTTAAATGATTTCGTATCGATAGCCTCATTTTTCTTCAACCACAGATTTGTAACATATCCATGCACAACACATAATTATAGTTTTAAAGTTCTTTCATATTTTGCATATTTTTAAAATTTTTTTATTTTTAGTGAGAGGAAAAGGGAGGGAGAGAAGCATCTATGGGTGAGATACATAGATCAGTTGCCTCTTGCACACCCCCAACTGGGGACCTGGCCCACAACCCAGGCATGTGCCCTGACTGGGAATAGAACCAGCAACCTTTCAGTTTGTAGGCTGGCAGTCAATCCACTGGGCAACACCAGCCAGGGCCATACTTTGCATATATTTCATCAACCACTTGATACCATTCTATTAAGATTTTACTGCTTAATATATACAATATTAGTCCTTTGAATGACTGTTAAACTTTCAATACTAACCCTGAAGCAAAATCACTTAACTGAAATACAGTGTTTTCACTTGAGTTGCAGAAGGTTATAAATACGTCCATTTACTGAGAGATTATTGGATACCTTTGCTGTTTACCAGAACATATGCAACCTACACAAATAGGGTTTTCTCGGGTTTTTTTTTTAACAGCATCAGATGTGATACTACAACAAGCAGCTTGTCATCTTACCCTAAATCCTCCCATAATTGCTAGTGGCCAAAAATTACTATTGTATTCCTATCCAGTACTATGTCCTATAATCAATTTTATTTCAAATGGATAGTTATAGAATAATCCCTAACCTCAAGAAAGTAACACTTTATTTTTCAAGAAATAACAAGATAGGAGATGATTAATTTTTTAAAAGATTCTCATTTTAAACTACATGCTAGAACTTATAATTTAACCTGGATGACTGAACACATTCTTTTACTCTTCCAGAATCCCATGGAAATGATTGGACAAATATTAAAACAAAAATAACAAGAATTGGGAAACCAGAAAGTGAACAATGTAGAATTTAGAAGACAGAAAGCAGATTATTGAAGGATCAGTTAATTAAAAAGAAGAACAGCTAAACCTTTCCATGGCTTCTTTGAGGCACCTAATTCTGTATTTTGCCTCCAGGTTAAGAAAGCAGCTCTCTGATGTGGGAGTTCTGATATAGGAAACACGGAGAAAAAAGCCATTCTCCAAAGACTGAAGGAGAAACTGCAGATAAGCTACCCACATTCACACTCTGGCTGTGGCCCCTTTGTAATCAACAGAGGTGCCTGTAATTAGAATCTGTGTTCATTGAAAGTAAACCAGAATTCTCACTTGGCTGAGAAAAAGCATTTCACACTTTAGTCTTAGGCCCTCATCCACAAATATAGACAACCAAGAATCATCAAAATTGAAGAAAACCAATAACATAAAAGGAGACACCAAATTAAAATATTAATAAACTCTTGTTCAAAGAAAGTTGTTACTAGAAGAACTAGGAAATTTAAAAATACAATCAAGGTTTTCAGAGATTCATAAGGATATTATATCCATAAAGAAAGGGTGCTAGACAATAGAAATAGTGTTTCTGGAAATTAAAAATATGATTATGAAAATAAAACAGTAGAGGATGGACTAAAGAGCAGAATTGATTCAACCGAAGCTTAAACTAATGAGGTGAAAGACCTGTGTGAGAGATCCCTTAACATGCACCACAAAAGCATGAGAAAGAAAAGTTGGGAAAGAAAAGTGCGAATCCCGGAAGAACACAGTAATTGGCATATAGTAAGTGTACAAATGTATGTTAACAAGATGACACAGATTCAATATTAGGCTTCTTACCAGCGACTAGAAGAAATCTTTGTCTAGGAATTAATACTCAAACTGAACAATGGATTTATGAAAAAAAATTTTAATCGAAGAAACGTAATTTCTTGTGACCTACCTTCCCTTTATAATAACCAGAGATGCCTATAATCAGAGAAACTCTAAATAAATATTAATGCATATGTGAAAATAAAGTGAATTAAAATTCTAGGTTTTAACATGAGTAGAAGGTAAGGCAGGATATATAAAAAATATGTTCAGGATTATTCTTATTCAAAGAAAGGATGTAATGTTTAGTTGTTGGTAGAGAAATATGTTAAAATGTATTTAAAGTTAAAGGTATAGCAATAAAGATAGGTTAGGTGATACTGCAGCAACAAGCCCAAAATCTTCGTGTTTTAAAACAACAGAGATTTGTTTGTGTTCACACTGTCTGTATGCCTTTGACAGATTGGCAAGGGCCCTGTTCCACATCACCTTCCACCTAGTGTGGGACATTGCTGGTTGCAGTACCCAAAGGGGAGTGGGGGTGGGGGAGAGTATGATGCAACACACACTGACTTAAAGTTTCTGACTACAAGTAATACATGCCACTTTGGTTCATATTTTATTGGCTGAGAAAGGCACGCGGCCACGCCTGAGTTCAACAGAGCATGGAAGCGCAGGTGTACTGTGTGTCAAGAGAAGGAGAGAGAGAACTAAATGCACTGTCGAACTGACAGGGAGGTTGGAATTTCAAAATCCCAGAAAAGACAGGAAACAAAAAAGCTACATAGAAAAAAAGAACACAAGGTAACAAGACCAAATGCTTTTCTCACAATAACTGGTAGTAGGTTAAATTCTGGAATTCCTTAAGCTTGAGTAAAAACACAAAATCCAACTATATGCTGTTAGCAAAAAAAAAAAACCTTAAAAACTGTCATGAAATACAAAGAAATAGAAGTATGCCAAGCAGATGCTAATAAAAGTAGATGTGGCTGTGTTAACTTCAGATTAAAAAGAATAAATGGAACCCAAGATTAAAACCATGAAATGGGACCAAAAAAAATGTTTCTTTTTGGTTGATAAAAAGTATACTCTGCAGAAAGGTTTTTAAAAATTTTATCTGCAATCTAAAAACTCAGTTCCAAAATTTATAGAACAAAAACTTAGAAATACAAGGAAAAATGGACAAACCATTTATGAGAGAGATTTTAATATATTTCAAAATCAGTGGATCTATCACTATGTACTTAGTAGGATAGTTAAAATTTTAAAATACAGTATCAAATGCTGGCAATGATGCAAAGCCACTGGGATTCTCAGAGATTGCTGGTAGGAATTGAAAATGATGTGGTCACTCAAAAACAGTTTGCAGTGTCTTTAAACATTAAACATGCCTTATGACCCAGCAGTCTCACTCCTGGGTATTTACCCTGGAGAGATAAAAACTCATGTTGACACAAAAACCTGTGCATGGATGTTTATTGATCAAATGTGTTTGCTATTTTAATTTCTGCTTTAATTTTTTAGCAGCTCTATGAATAGCAGCTCTATTCATAACCACCAAAATGCCTCCCAACAGGTGAATGGATAAATAAATAATGGTGCATCCACTCAATGGGATACTATTCAGCAATAAAAAGGAATAAATTATTAATACATATAACAACCTGGATGAATCTCAAAGTCATATGCTAAGAGAAAGAAGCCAAAAGGTTACATCTTTAGGCAATCTCAAAAGATTACATACACTGGGATTCCATTTATATGACATTCTCAAAGAGACATAACTGTATTTATGGGGAATAGATCAATGGTTGCCAGGTGCTGGGGTGGGAGGGGATTTGATAACAAAGAAGCTGTGCAAGGGAATTTTTTTAGTGATGAGCTGTGTTGTAGTAAGGGGTAACATAAACACATATGTTAAAATTCATGGAATTGTACACACTCCCGCAAAAAAAAACAGACAAACCCACTTTTACTGTCTAATAATTTTAAAACAAAAACCACAAGCCCTTCCTCCTCCCCCCCCATCAAAAGTTCAAGATAGAGAAGATACCTAACATATTTTGTAAGCACCGTTAATATAAATTCTTTTGGAAAACCTATGGAGCATTTATTAAAAAGATTCATATGAGGGAAAAACTTACAAAATACAAAGATTATATAGATCATGTTCTCTGCATAATGTAATAAAACTAATAAAGGGCCTGTACACTGGAAATTTTTTAATTATATTTTAAATAACTCACACATGAAATCAAATTACAGGCTATTTAGAATTAACAAAAATTACTTCTCAGAAACTGGGGCATTCTGCCAAATCAGGTATTAGAGGAAATTTCATAGATTTTTATCTTTCAGGAAGTAAGAAAGTTGAAAATAGGTGAAAAACTAACTTCAGAAGCTAGAAAAAATGATAAACCAAAAGAAAGTAGAAGTGAGGAATTTAAAAAATTAAAGCAGAAATTAAAATGGCAAACACATTTGATCAATAAAACTAAAAGCTTTTTTAAATAAAAACTAATAAAAGGCAACTCTTCAGAAAATATGAGAAAGAACGATTGTAATATGTAATTAACAAAAATGTATACCCAGTATTAAGAATAATTTTGGTACATCATAGGAAATAGAGTCAATAATATTGTAATAATTGTATGGTGCCAGGTGGGTACTGGAAATATCAGGGGAACACTTTGTAAAGTATGTGATTGTCTAGCCACTATTTTGTACACCTGACACTAATACAAAATAATACTGAATGTAAGCTGTAATTGAAAAAAATTAAAAATAGGATAAAAGGGGGAAAATAATTTTTAGAAAGATTCCCATAAACAGACACTTTTAAAATTACAAGGGAATACAGTTTACAATTTACTCCCAATATGATTGCTTAACTTCATTCCAATAAATTTGAAAAACTAGTTGAAGTATGAGGACTACCAAAAATATAGATTCTAAAAATTGATAATAGGTAGAAATTATAAATACACCAAACATCTTAAGAGAAATCGAAAACTTGGTATGAGAACTTCTTTTAAAAAGGCAAATATTATTAGACAAACCTTCCAGGAACACATTTATTTGTAAACCATTCCAGAGGATAGAAAAAAAGATATAAGCTTCCTAGTTCCATCTATGTGGTTAGCATAATCCTTATACTCAAACTGCACAAATATAACCCAAAGAACACTATAGGGCAGCTTCACTTAAGAGCTCATTAATTTAACCAATTAAAGAATGACATACCATCTTCAATGCTGAAAAAGCATTTGATAAATCAAACACCCTCTGGTGCCCTTAACAACCTAGAAATGGAAGGAAACTTCCTTAGCTTAACTTCTGCAGCTTAACTAAATATCCCTACCAGAAATTAATAGCCAACTTGGTGAAAATTTTGATGTATTCTTGCTAACTCAGAAAGAAAACAAAAATAGTACTAAAAAGTATACATGGTGGAAAGTAAGACAAAACTGTTATTGTTTGTAATAAAGTATTTTAGACAAAAAAGAAGCCCATGATGAACTACTGGCATACTATGACAACAAATGAGAAAGCTTAATAAGGAGGCATAACACCAATGTCAAAAGCTTTTGTATATATCAGCAATAACCAATAAATAAATTTATGGGGGAAAAGATCCTATTCATCCAGAAATAAGGATAACAAGAAATGTAAGGCCTATATGAAAAAAACACCTATACTGAAAGGTTTCGAAGGAGACCCCCCAAAATGGAGAGGGATGTCACATTTTTCTATGAGAAGACCTGACATAAATATGTCAGTTCTATCGAATTAGAAATTCAAAACAATTTCCTACAGTCATAGCAAGGGTTTTTAAATGGCTACAACCACCTGATTATACAGTTCATCTGGAAGACATGGAGCACAAAATACATTTTGAAGCAACCCATGGAGGCAGGGCAAATGAAATAGTGTGGTATTGGCACAGGACAAGTCAATAGGATAAAATACTGATGCACACACATATACACATGTATATATTTAACATGTACATACACATGCATACATTACACACACATGTATATGCATATTATATTTTGTTAAAAAGCACAGAACAGAGCATCCAAGAATAGAACAATGTATATGTATATAGGAATTTAATATTTGAAAAATGGCATTACAAGTAAGTAGGGAAGGCTTGAACCATGATGAGATTATTAACTATTTGGAAAACATTTTCTTCTTTTATACTATGGACAAGAAGTAAAATCCCAATGAATTAAACATAGTAATGTAAAAACAACTAGAAGAAAATACAAGAAAATAATTAATAAATGTAGGGTAAGAAAGGCCTTCCTAAGCAAGACACAAAACCCAATATCCATGAAAAGGGCCCTGGCCAGATAGATTAGTTGATTAGAGCATCATCCCGATATGCCGAAGTTGTGGGTTCGATCCCTGGTCAGGACACATACAAGAATCAACCAATGAATGCATAAATATGTGGAACAACAAAGCGATGTTTCTCTCTAAGATCAATTTTTAAAATCCATAAAAAAAAGAGTGATAGATTTGAGTACATTAAAAAATGTAATCTGTACACAAATTAGATGTAAATAAAGAGATGAGATTCTTAATATAAAACGTACCTACAGGCCAAAGATGAGCAATGAATATTAAAATATTTTTACAAACAGGAAGAACTATAAACAACAAACATAAAAACATATAACTCCATAAGGAATCAGGAAAATTAAAATGAGATACTATTTTTCAATCCATCAAAATGGCAGATATTAAAGTATTGGTAATTGCTCATGCTAGAGATAATGTGAGAAAATAAACACTGTCATTGTTGGAGGAAGTGTAAGTAGATACAGCTTTTTGGGTGGACAATTTGGCAGTGTATATCAATATTTTAAAAATGAGTTAGCCTCTGACTTAACTCGGATCCTAGGCACCAACCCCAAAGAAATATTCACTCCAGTGTCCTAAGCATCTAAGAATGCATAAGAACGTGTATTGAGATATAAGAACGTATACTGAAATGTAAGAATGTATGTTGAGGCAGTTTTTTGAAATAATAAAAATTAGAAACAACACAATTGTATATAAATGTGGAAATTGTTGAACTGGTACATACCAGGTCCATACCATGCAATGCTCGTAGCTCTTTGCGGTGGATGTGAAAATACTTGTAAGACATAGTGATATGAAAAACAAGTTGCACGATAATATCACACACTCCTGTTTACATTTATATGGTTAAAAATCTGTTTACACACACATAGCATACCTGTGTCTGTGTGCACACCTAGAAAATAGCCTGTGATAACACACCTTGCTGCCAACAGTTCCCTCTGACGAAAGCCATAGGATCGTGAGAGGAAGAAGGAAAGGGGCTTTTCGTATTTTACTCCATTTACTTCTAGGCTATTTGATTTTTTAAAAAATAAGTATGTTTTTATACATGACAAGTAATTTTCTAAATTCTTCTTCATCACAGAAAACCTGGAAAAGGCAAATATATAGTCTGTTATTCCATATGTCCTGTGTCCATTTAATTTTCAAAACATGTCCTACTATCTGAACGAAAATGAGCTTTAGTATGTGACTTCCTCCCCAAGGTTTGTGCCCCTCAGGTGTTCCTACTTAATGTATTTAAACTTTCTTCTTAACCACAACCCACAGTAAAAATTATGTTTTAGGCAAAGTAAAAGGTAACCGTCCTGGCCCACACCTGCCTTGTGTACACATATAATCAATGGAAAATTTCATCAAACCATTCTTAGTGTACTTGTAGTGATTCACACTATGTTCTGTTCTGTTTCATTCCTTTAAAGAAAATTCCATTGGCAACCCACTAAGTAGGTTTCACAGTCCACTAATGGGTCATGTCCTGCGGTTTGAAAACACTGGCCAGAGCGTTTCAAACATTTATTTGCTTGTTTTATCCCTGACAAAACTGCTGTGCAAGTCTTTCCTGCATTTGCTTTGTTATTTTATGGCTGAAGGTTCTCCATCTGTGCATTAATTCCAAAGCCCAGCTTTCTTGGGCTCTTTAACTCTCCATTGTCTGAAGGTAATTTATGGTAAATTCCCCATTTTAACAGCCTTTATTACACTAAAAGCCTGAGTTTTCAAACTGATACATCCACAGGAGAATTTAAAAATATAATCTGGCAAAAGAGTTAAAAAACAAGAAAACAAATGGGACTTGCAGCTGTGACAGGCAATCCCTCAGTATGCAGAGCCTTTCACAAGGTACATAATATACAACAGGAGTCGAAAGGGTTCAACCTCATGCCCATGTTCTCTAAGTACAGTTTGTAAATTTTAAACCAGTGTGAACTTAAAAAAACAAACAAACAAGCAAAAAAACCCAACTAAGCAGATATGGAGAGCTCCTATGGGTTAAATCATCATTAACTTTGTTCACAAGAGACCAGTTAGAATTAATTGGTTTATTTAATGTCTTAGAAAAATAGTCCTCAAAGTCCTTGAAATTTGGAGAAGGCTTTTGTCTAAAAAAAAAAAAGGAAAAAATAAACAAAACTTCACAAAATCTTAAAACTAGATAATACCAGTTCGGTATCCTAAATGATAATATTTGAGTTGGGTTTGAAACCATAAAATCAGGGTGAGGGGAGAGGAGAGATATTTAAGGGTACAAACTTACAGCAAGCAGTAAATATTAAGTCCTATAGATCTAATGCACAGCATAGTGAATATAGTCAATATTATATGATAATTATCAAGATTGCTGAGAGACCAGCTCTGACTGGTGTGGCTCAGCTGTTTGGGTGACGTCCTGCAAAGTGAAAGGTCACTGGTTCACTTCCTGGTCAGGGCACATGCCTGGGTTGCAGTTCCTTCCCCCACCGGAGCAATTGATCAATGTTTCTCTGTCACATTGATGTGCCTTTTTTTTCTCTTTCTCTCTCCCTTCCCCTCCCTCTAAAAATAAATAAAGTCTTTTTTAAAAAATGCTGAGAGGATAGATCTTAATTATTTTAACCCCTAAGCAGAAACAAGTATGTGATATGATAGAGATACTAATGCTGTAATGGCAAACATATTACAATATATAAATCTATCAAATCGATGTGTCGTACACCTTAAATTTACACAATCTATGTCAAATATATTGCTATTTCTTTAAAAAAAAAACCTACTAAAATCCATTTGCTAAAGTCAGCTCTGTTTTCTATATACCAAAGTCAAACTTCACTTAAATCTTTCCTAAGAATGGAGTACCTCATTCTCCAGATAGGAGACGCTTCACACATTATTCCAGGATTTGAAAACCTATGAGGGGTCAAAGGTGTTCTCTTAGGACCATGTATCACTCATACCCTGGTATAAGCTTCCCGTCCAGTGAACTGCTGACTGTTTCTGTGGTGAGTGGCTAGAACGGCAAATGTGAGGCTCTGAAACATGTTTATTCTTGGTTTCCTGGTCATTATGAACACTTAGGCTTATATCATTTTCTAAAGTTGCTCTCTTCCCCAATTTAGTTAAATAATAACTGTAAGTGTATATGGGCTAATGCCTCAAAAAGTTTTGTAGGCTTTTCATTCATTTTGTTTTTTAAAATATTAAATATTAGAATTTTTTAATTAAGTAACTTTTTGCAGAAATCCTTCATTTTAGAATATAGTCCAAGTCTTTAACACCTAGATTTTGAATACAATTGACAAGATAAAGCTTCTATTTTCTCTCACTGGCAGGTTTTCCCTGAATCTTCTACTGGGGGGTGAGGGGGTGAGAGGGTGAGGGGTTAACATTTTAGACCTTTAACTTTAGATTAAGTTAAAGTTTCAGGCCCAAGACCTTCGATTGTCTGTGATATTGCCAGGCTTTTCAAGTATTTCCTATTTTAAATCAGGACAGAGGCCAAACTGTCCACTATCCTGAGTTAAATCTTCACGATTTACAGAGAGATTATAATCACTTAGGGGCTTGCCATGCTTGATCAGCTTTAAACCCATAATTCCTCTCTACAGTGAAAAGATGCCACTCTCTACCAGTTTACATCCCTGCGTCCCCCAGCTCCCGGGAAGGGGAGGCGGATGCCGTGGGCCTGGCAGGCTGTTGCCTGCACTTGAGGAGTAGCTTGCGCGGCTGCGTCCATCCTGCTACTCTCCGCCTCACAGGCTTGTCAGTGACTTTGGCATGACTGAGCCTCCTTCAGGAAGAGCTCTAGGAGAAATCAAAAACAGCTTCATTTCTTCACTGACTTCTGAGTCCCATGTGGAAGAGGCAAGGTGGTTACTAGAGCTGGGAAAGTCTCACCTCCGAGCAGGCGGAGGTGCCTCTTCAAGGTGGGTTTCCCCTTAGTTTGGCAGCTGATCTGAGAGGTACAAAGAAACTCTTTTCTTAACTATTTTACATATATCAGGTGCATAGGTTCAAGGTCAAGACTAGCTTGAACGTTATGGCTTAACATTAGTCACGTACAAACGCATGTGCACCTGATATATATAACAATATTTAAGAAAGGAATTTCTTTGTATTTCTCAGATCAGCCGGGACCTCCACAGTTAATGGTTTTGAGCAGAAGTGGCTTCTAAGGAAAACATCTGTGGCAGCACACAGGCCTCTGCCATCACTGGACTTCTGCCCACGAGGGGAGGGTTCCATGGCAGCAGAAACCCATGAGAGTGCTTTCTCCCGGTTGGGTTTATGTTTACAAGTCATGGACTCCAGACATCCTGGAGACCCTGAAGCCAAGACTGTTCTGCAGTGGAGACAACTGCAGAGAAAGCAGACTCTACCACCCATCCCTGAATGAGGCCCCTCTGACTGACTCTGCACTGAAAAGAAACTGGGGCGAAAATAATTTCTTTAGAGCTCACACTTCAAGAAAAAAAAATGTATTTTTTTTAGACTTTAATTGCTCCCCGAGAATTTAATAATGTGAGGCATTTCCTATAGTTCAAATCAGGGCATTCTAATATTGCTGGCATTTATTATTTGGGGTAGTTTTATACTTTCATTTGAGTTCATTGCATTATCTCCAATGATCCCTGTTGAATGTCCTACCTGGCAAAGGTGTGATGGAAAACAGGCTGAGGGGTGAATTTCCAAGCCAGGGCGTTGGTGGCACCTCAAGTAAATTTAACCAGTGTTCTATGCAGACCCATTTCAGTGCCTTTAGGGTGCCATGGCTGGCCTCAGGAGAATTCACAGAGCAGTGGCCACGAGGGCAGAAGCAGCCCCAGAGGATGCTCACGTGCACTCAGCGTCCTTTCCAGGAAGAACAGCTGTGATTGTGCAGTGCGGAGCCTTCTGTGTGTAAGAAGTGGAAATATTGGGGAGGTAAGGGGAGCGACTTTTCCCTGTCCTTCGTGTATCAATCAGCCTAATGCCATATAGATGAGTATCTGCCTTCTCAGAGCCTTCAGGGACTAAGCTTTCATTCCCCCTTTCCGACGCTCTTCTTCCTCCCAGGATGATGAAGTTTCTTGCTCTGTTTGGAGAGGTTGGCAAATGGTCACCATGCAGGAACAACCTCCTCCCTCTGGCTCTTTTTTGGATCCTGCCTGTCCCCAGGCAGCATGCAATCTTCCTTCTAGCCCTGCGCTTTTTCTGTAGTAAATTCACCAGAGCCTTCTCTGATTCAGTTGCAAGGTGGGCACAGCAGGCCTGCCCTTGCCTGGAAAGTAGATTCCGTTTGGCGGGGGGAAGGGGAATGGTAAACCTTGCTGGAACTTGGCTTCTAGGCACCGCCTCCAATCCACCTTGAAAAGTACCGATGCTGATATTTTGATCCCTATCGGTGTTTATTAGGCTTCTGTGAATAAATTTGAATTGGGTTCCAAACTTTGGAGGGGAGAGGGGTAGGATTAATTTGTACTCTGTCTTCCTTCACCTGTCAAGAAACATAACAATTAGGGTCCCACCTCCTTTGCTTCTGTCATGGGAGAGACTGACTTCCCTCCTCAGTTCCAGTTAAAAATCCTGGAGAAACCACCTCATACCCATTAGGACGGCTACTCAAAACAACAACAAAAAATGAAAATAACAAGCATTTGGTGAGGATGTGAAGTGGAAACCTTGTACATTATTAGTGAGAATGTAAAATGGTGCAGGCGCTATGGAAAACAGTGTGGCGGTTCCCCAAAAAAGTTAAAAATAGAAACACCCTATGATCCAGCAATTCCAGCAGTCAGGCTGGAAAGCATCCAGCCATGTAATAGGAGAAATACAGACATTTACTGAGGAAGAGAAAAGATACAAAAACATTGTACATAGGACAATGACACCTCAGTCCCCTTCAAAGTAGGCACCTTGGGACCTCACCCAGTTCTCCCAGCGTCACTTCCACTGTTCAAAACACTGCAAAGTCCTACGTTGGAATTGCTATCAGCTGCCCCATCATATTTTCTTGAATCTCACTGACACTCTGAATGAAATCTCTTCCCTTTCAAAGGTGATTTTAGTTTTGGGAAAAGCCAGTAGTTTTTGGAATCCCCCAGATCAGCTTCTAGTTCTCACACTGGCAGTCACCAATCATTGTTGAGTGCAGCCTGGACACATTCAACATTCTCAGGTGTTCTGCTTGTTGCAGGCCTTCCAGAACGTGAATCACTCTCAACAGATTCTCAACCATCTTTAAAGTATTTGTGCCACACTTTTATTTGTGCTCCACTAATTGCAACATCCCCGAAAGTCTTCTGAAACATCCGAATAGTTTCTGTGGGGCAATGTTCAAGCTTCATGCAAAATCTGATGCAGATTCATCGCTCTATTCACTCAGTCATTTGAATGCGATAGCTGCACAATACACACACTCACTCAACAGCATCTACCGGCCCCACTGACTAGCACAGTGACGTCACCATTGTTCACCCATGCACATCCCAGTCCACTTTCCCTGGCTGCCAGGTTGCATCGATGTTGCATAAACTGTTCTCATTATATTAACAATGGCTGGACTATTTCTGGACAGACTTTGCATACCCAAAAGAATTGAAAGCAATGTCTTGAAGAGCTATTTATGCCCCCATGTGCATAGCAGCATTATTCACAATAGCCAAGATGTAGAAGCAGCCCAAGTGTCCATTGACCAATACGTGAATAAACAAAATGTGTTCCATCCATGCAATGGAATATTCTTCAGCCTTAAACTGAAGTTCTGACATAGGCTACAATAGTCATGAAACTTGATGACATTATGTTAAGTGAAATAGCCAGTCACAAAAACCAAATGCTGTATTATTACACTCCTGTGGAGAGCCTACAGTAGCCATATTCATAAAGACAAAAAACACAATATTGTTGCCAGGGTCTGGGAGTTGCCATTGGGTACAGAGTTTTAGTTTTGCAAAATGAAAAGAGCTCTGGAGATTGGTTGCATAAAAATGTGAATGTACTTAACACTACTAAAGTAGTGTGCATGTGTACACTACTAAAGTGTACAGTTAAAAATGGTAAGAATTGTAAATTTTTATGTGTATTTCAGCACAGTGTTTTAAACTCCTGGGGAAGATTTTTGATGAACATTTTTGGACCAGGGGATAACTCTCAAAGGGATTACTTGTGGATAAGAGGCAGAACATCTGAGCTTCCACTCATATGGAAGGGGGAGCCCTGAACATCTGCTACTGCTGGCCTCCATGTAATTTTAAACTTGGGGACTTTGGAAAGCTTTGGAATGCTGCAGATGAAAAGTATCTGCTGCATAGAAATTCAAAGTGGAACTGAAGAGTCACTGAAATTTTTACAGAAGAAACGATCCTGTGGGGGTTTTTGAATAGTTAAAAGGAAAGGGAGAAATATGTCTTCTTTCTGAGTTGTTCAAGCTCACAAGAATAAAACTAATAAATCAGAAGTTCTATTTGAGACAACAGGACAGGAGGTACAGGAAAGACAGGTTTTCGGGGTTTTTTCCCCGCCCTGAATTTCCAGGATGATAGAGTATTCTTGCATAATATATATTTCCCAATGATATATGGTCTTCTGAGTTCAGCCATTTAAGGTCACATACAATTTGCAGCAATAAGGATTCAGTGATTTTAAAATAAAAACATGTTTCTTTTGTAATATCATCTAGCACTTTGATACAGGATAAAATGTTAATCAATGACTTTCTGTTGAAACTTGGATTTCTGCTGGGCTAGTAGCTATTCTAAGTACTCTACCTGCATGGGTCATGAACTGGAATGCCTGGGAGACAATGTACATCAGCAACACATCTCAGGATTCTGAACATTGACAGAAGTTAAGGTGACGTCGCCTGGCAGAGCCATGTAAAGGAGAGGGCAGGTAAGGGGAACAGTGTTTGCTTTCCCAGGTCTTTGCCTTTCTTCTGCCCAGAGCATCCCTTTTTGTGTTGCACTAGTCCCACCTCACTTCACTATCGTGGTCCAGTAGATGCTGCCAATCCTATTGCTGTGTCCCTGAGGGCAGGAGGGGGTGTGACCCAAAGGCCCCCGAGTCCTTCCCAGATGATGTTTGAACCAGAAAAAAGGGAAGAGTGTTTCTTCTCTCAGGGCAAAGATGGGACAGCCCGGGGCCATGGTTTCAGGCCTGAGGAGAAAGCCAGTCTGAGAGACTGACAGGATGTGATGACAGAAGCAAAGGCAGGAGAGGAAAACAAAAAATGCACACCTCACCGCATGTAGGGACTTTGTCCAGGCCGTACCTGAAGTGAAGCCTTACTCTTGTCTACCTGCCCCGAGGTTTGGTTCCAGGTGTCACAAATGGATTCATTTCCCCTCTGCCTAAGCTGGTTGGAGCTGGATTTCTGACACTTGCAGCTGAAAGAGTCCAGGGGTGCATCTGAGTGCTCCCAGCACCGTAAGGTGAAGGAGCTGTCCTCTGAAAATGAACTAGTGACAGGATTTGGCTATGCCTTCCCTTCAGGAGAAAACAGGAGTTGCAGGAAAATGTATCTTGAACATTGAACTAAGAGCAAAGGAGAGCGACCTGGTTTCCGCTCAGACCGTTAATGTTCTGTGTGATCTCGGATGAGTTACTTTCTAGTTTTCTGTAAAATGATGGGCTAGATATCACCATCCAAGGGACACTCGCAGCCCTTCTGCTCTTTCAGATACCTAAATGCCAATTCGATGTATGCTATTGAGTCTTCTCTTGATTTTTCCCCCGGTTTTGCCTTCAGTTCTTTGCTCAAGTCATACTCACTTCCTTAACATGGTTTAACTTGGGGACCCTCCTGAGCTGGCTAGAGGCACTAACAGGAAAAGCAGTGTACCCGATATCTCCGCAGTTATACCGAGTACTGAGATTTTTAAGAAAGAAGATATCTACTTATGGGCAGGATAGGGCGCAAAGAAAGCAAAAGAAAGGAGAATTTCAAATTGTCCATGGCGTTTAAAAGTTTGGATGCTGCCACGAGCTGATGTTTTTATCACAGGATGGAAGTGGCCAAAGGTAGAAGGTATATGTAGCCAGGGGTGCAGTTCTGCTGTTTGAGGAGTGGCTTGTGTTGCTACTATGGAAGGCTCTAGGAAAAATGTCCTATGTAGGTCTGCATTCCCCCAACATGACCATGTAAGATCCTACTCAAAGCCCGGAAACTCTTAACAGAACTGTGACTATTGTTCTTAAATGAAATACACTAAGGTTTCTCTGCTTCCTTCAGGAAATATCTTGTCTGTGTTGTGAGGAAGGAGCATAATGGGGTGTCTCTTGAAAAGGCTAAGTCTCTGAAAAATATGCTTGCTTTGCTCCTTCGAAGTACATGTGTGTGCAGCCTTCTCCAAAAAAAGTTAAAGAAGATTGTGATTGGTTGACACCATGAACTTTTAGTTTTTGTGTGGGGAGAAATAACAAATGTATCAAAGGATTTCTTGGAATAATTATGCTTCCAGAAGCTTGGCTGAACTTCTCAGCAAAACCCATGGTTCACCACCCGTTAGGGAGTGAACTTGACCAGAGTGCTGGACCCTAGGACTGCCCGGACTATTGGAAAGTCTTATTCTCAGACAGGTGGTGAGTTTTGTATTTGTATTGATGTTGTGTTTAAGAGAGAATAAAGAAGAAGCCCATTCTCTAGCTTCTGTCACTTGGTATGCTATGATTTCTGTTTTCTGGTGATACAATGAATCAGAATAGAATTCTCAAAGAGAAGAGGCATTCCCACCCCACCCCTCCCCTCCACAGTCTTGGTTGGCTTTAAAAGAGCTGCATCTCACAATGTCTTCTGAATAAGCAAGACACGAACCTGAGAAGTTCTGGCTCTTACATGGGTTCACCTGTCCCCACCTTCTGTCACTACATTAGACAGGATCTTCTCATTTGCAACTGTTACCTCACACAGGGAACATCAGATCTTCTTTCTGGTTTAAGTCTTCCTAAGGCCCAAACAGAGGAAGATGAATAAGCTGAATAATTAATGGCTTGAATAGTTTATCCTGCTTAGTTATTACAAGTAAAGTGTGTGTGTGTGCATGCTTGTATGCAAGTATGCAAATATGTGCATACAACCTTCTATTTCTGGCTTCTTTACATTCTAAATCAAAGTTTGCTTACTATCTGTTATGTACAATAACAAGGCAAAGTGCATAGCAGTGCATATGATATGCTGCCTTTTGTATAAAATGGAGGGGAGAGTAAGTATACATTGGTGTTTTGTAATATTTGCTA
This sequence comes from Mormoops blainvillei, assembly GCA_004026545.1. Taxonomy (NCBI): domain Eukaryota; kingdom Metazoa; phylum Chordata; class Mammalia; order Chiroptera; family Mormoopidae; genus Mormoops; species Mormoops blainvillei. The sequence goes on from PVJD01003554.1 coordinate 31,061, forward strand.
AGAAAACAAGGGAAACATACAAAAGCAACTGATAGAAGTGGCTCCCGGAGGAGATGAAATGGGACCTAGATGAGTGGAGGACAAAGAAGCTTTCTCTGTACATCTTTTAGATGTTTGATTTTTGAACCATGTGAATGTTATCACCAATTAAAAAAATACATTTAGGACCTAAACTAAAATTGTCCTTGAGAGCTGAACATTCAGTGTCTACATTCTGAATTTCTGTAATGTTTGAACATTTTCAAGTGATCATGTGTTACATCGGTTTCAGGAAACTTTTAAAAAGGAGAGAGCCATTATGGGACAATAAATGCTATAAATGTTTTTCCTATGGAACAAGGCCTAGGAAAACAAAGGCAAAGTATTAGGTGTTTCTCCAGGAAAAACAGTCTAAAAAGGTGTCAAGTTCAAAAAGTAGGGCAGAGGAGAGAATCTCCCAGCCACTGGGTTTTCTGTATGAACGGGTCTCAAAATTTAGACTGCAAAGCGGTTGGAAAGCTCCTCCTCTGACGCATGTACGTCCAAGGATGGTTAAAATGTGCCTATAGCACTCGGCAATTACAAAAAGACTTAACACCAGGATAACAGCAACAACTAATTTGATGATAAACAGATGGGAGACGGTGAGAAGTAGCTTGGGGTGAAATGGGACCATAGATCTACATAGAAAAATGGAAAACCTTAGCCAAGGCTACTTAAGGTACCATGGATCGCCTCTGGGGCTGGCAGGGGAGTCTCACCAGTAAAAAGTCACCCAAACTTTATCTGAAGCCCTTGCTTGCTATTTGGAGAGGAGGCAGCGTTTCACGAAGGGTGCGGCAGCACCTGAGGGGGCAGGGCGAGGCGAGGCGGGCGCGTCCTTGCTTGTGCAGCCTCTTCCCCTGCTTACACCCTGCACTTTCCAGATCTCATCTACTGCTCAGGGGCGGCTTGTATTTCTCTGAGCTTTCTCTCCTCTTCAATAATGTAATAGACTTTATGGACATCTTTACGCCATTTTGAAAATCAGGGAAGTTTGTGTAAGATGGTTATATTCTCTGGACTAGAAATGCAATGGTTGGGTTTCAAACCAAATCACTGGGTTGACTGACCAGATTCTTGGTGACCGTAGGCTCATCCTTGACTTGGGGTTTTGGGTAGTTTTTTTTTTCTTCATCTCTGAAATGGGAACAGAGGTTACCAGCAGGGCACAGGAGATAACACCTGTGGAGCCACAGGCGGCAGAACTGGCCCAGTATGGCAGCTTCACTTTACCTCCCTGGGCTACCTTTCCCAACAGAAAGTGAAGGTGTTTCTCGAAGTTCTGAGATCTGCAATTTGAACTTGATAACAAACACCCAAAAACATAAAAATGAGCCACACTGAAAATATCATAGCTGGAAATATGAAATGATGCTATGTTGTTGCAAAGAAAGTAAGTGCTTTCCACTTTATTTTTCATAAGCACACTTATGGTCTTTTTCTTTCCTCTGTAACCTTAGAATGTAGAATGCATACAGAGTTTCTGACACCCGAGTTCTACATCATCAGTATACCTGGTTAGGGGTCACTAAGCATCTGTATTTGTCCAAGAAAGTTTATTTTACACCTAGAGATTTGAGACTCATGGGGCCAGCCTGGGCTCCAGGTCATTCTACATTACCTAAGAGGGTTTTTGGCAGTCCAGGTTCCAGGGGTGCTAGGATAGATGGCATCAGCATAAAGATGATGACGAATCTCATCATTCCCCAGCTCTGCGTGCCTCCACCCGAGTCCCTGTGCATTCTTCTGGGAATGGCTTTGTGCTGATTTGCAGGGGAATCTGATTTTCCTCCCCACTGCCCCAGGACAATGCTGAGAGAGGTTGCCTCTCAGAATGTGTGGGTAGATGATTCTAGATGACATTTCAAGGTTCCTTCCAGCTTCCACAAGTTTGAGAAGCAAATGTATACTACTCCCTGGCCCTGCTCCTCTACCCACCCCTTCTTCCCCCATTAAGACACACCTTCAACAACTTGCAACTCGCCAAGGCCTGCTGTGAACTTTGGGTAGCCGTGCAAAGTCAGAGAAGTGTGAATGGACCTGGCGCCAGCTGGACAGAAGTGAATGAATGATTTGGTAATCCCCGACTTACAGCCTCACTCACCGGTGAAATCACTGACCTAGAATTCTAATTGCCCACCTTCCTCTTCCTCCGGTTCACTTCCATGATTACAGAAAGGGCTTTCATGCAAGGCCCCTTTGAATTTGAATTATTGTTATTTTTTATGAATCTTTGACACCTTTCTGTACCACACAAAAACCATAAAAAAGAAATCAAAGCACAATCACCATTTATTTCTAAGGCAGTGTGTGTGATACTTTGGAGTTGGGACTTAGTTTGGGGTGTGAGAAAAAGAAGGGGGCAGAAGCAGGACTTTCTGAAAGCGGAGCTAGCTCCGCTGCCGAGGCCCCTGGCTTGGTTCTATCCTCTTCCTTTGTCTTAGCATTTGCTCTGGCCACCACAAGGAAAAGGAAAGAATAAAACCGCCACCAGGTTATTAACACTACAAAAGTTATTCTAAAACTGAGACTTAATGATTTCCATAATAGGTACCATAGACTTTGGCCAGGTGATTAAGCAAGTGTTCGGGGCCCATTTCATGTTTCCACATGGAACCCTGGGGCAAGGTAGCCCAGGTAGGGGGTTGATCCCCCAAATGCACATGCATGTGACCAGGGCCAGCGCAGCTGGGTGTGGTGTGTCTTGAAGAAATGGTGCCAGGAGTTTTGTTCCTTACTTTACATAAAAGAGCAGTAAAATAAGTACATTTTCAGGTTTAAAATATTCTGACGCTTTTTCCATATCAGAATCTTTTTAGGATCTTAAGAGATAATAGCAGTGTGCAGTCCCCGTGCAACTTTGCACACTGGTCCACAGAGAGCAATTCTCTTAAAATGACTCCTTTAGAGTCTTCACCTGTGCAAAGCTTGGAATGCTCTTCATACTGATCATTTAAAAATGAAGCAAAAGGGGATAGAGGAGGATGAATAGGCAAAGCACAGGGGAATTTAAGGGAGTAAATCTATTTTGTACGATACTATAATGGTATATACATGTCATTATTACATGTGTCCAAACCCATAGAACGTACAACACCAAGAAAGAATTCTAATGTAAACTATGGAATTTGGGTGATGATGTGTCATCAATCAATGTAGGATCATCAATTGTAACAAATATACCACTCAGCAGGGAGGGGGGATATTGATAATCGAGGAAACCTCTGTGACTTCCTCTCAATTTTGCTGTGAACCTAAAAGTACTCTAAAAATAAAGTCTATTTAAAAGAAAGTTAAAAAAAAACTAAAATAAAATGGATGACCTTCGTAGACACTGTGCTAAGTGATATAAGCCAGTTACAAAAGACAAATACTAAGTGATTCCCCTTACAGAAGGTGCTTAAGAGTAGTCAAATCTGGAGGCAGAAAGCAGAGTCGTGGCTGCCAGGGGATGGGGGAGGGAGCAGTAGGGACTTGCGTTTTAATGGGTATAGATGGAGTTTCAGCCTGGGACAATGAAAAAGTTCTGGAGATGAACGGTTGTGACGGTTGCACGACAATGTGAATATATTATTACTGAATGGTACACATGAAAATGGTTCAAACGATAAATTTTGTGTTATGTACAGTTTATCACAATTTTAAAAATAAAGCAAAGTAGGGTGGGGAAATAAACTGAGGTAGCGAGCAGGACAAATAGCTCTTGCTGTCTGTTGGGGTCAGTATGAAGGATGTAACAGGATTTTGGCTTTTACTGGCTACATAAACGGTGATGATTTCCTTGCCCCATTCCTCGTCATCTCTGGGAATAATGAATGACAAGGGGAAAGCATCTTTAGCTATACAAAAAAGGCAGCAGAAATGATCTCCTCTCATTCAAAACAGATTTATTTCCTGCTCAGAGTGGCTGTCTCTTTGCTTTCTCCTCCGAACAGCACAGCCTGTCGGACTGGAATGGCAGCAGAGCTCCGCACCTTTCGTACATAATAAGGGCTCAATAAAAAGTACTTGTGAAAATTGACAAAATATATATTTCATAAAGAAGCTTTTTTTTTTAAAACTGCTAAGTGAGAATTGACTAAAAAGGGAAGGACCCTTCTGAAATGCAGGGGTTCTCTGGGCTGTCTTTATACATCTGCACTGCAAAATAAACAAGGGTGACAGAATAATTTGAGATTAAATTACAAGTCCCCCAGTGTTTTCCCTTTGGCCTGTTTCCTTACACAAGCAGGCAGTTAAGTCTCCCCTGTTGAATGAAGAAGCGGAACGCTATAAAACAGTGCTTAGCGAGCTGGTGAACTACCTGCTGAATCAGGCCGGCGGAGAAGCTAGGTGTGGCCCCTCACAATATTCATCTGTACCGTGTCTTCTGAAATTTAGATTTGTAGACTTTTAAAAATTGGGAAGCTTCGCATAAATATCTGGGTTCCTGTCTTTTCTTTAAAAAAAAAACCCTTCAGATGACTCGAGCAATGTCGTTTGCCCACATGGCAACAGCTAGCTGGATCTGAGCTGCACCTGTTGCATTTAGAATGGCGTATTAATTGGGATTAATTAATGAGCCAACATGAGCCGCTGGAACAAGGCTCCTCAGATTTCAGTAGCGAAACAGAGGAAGTCAATTTTTCATTTATGTAAAACAAGCCCAGAGCAGGTCATTCATAGGCTGGGGCTCCTTCCTTCCTGTGACTCCTGGGGGTCTTGGGATTTTGATTTTAGCCTTTGGAATGGGAAAAAGCAAGTGCAGAAGTATGCTGTTTCTTGACCACCTTGGTCTGAAAGTGATATTCTCTGCTCCATTCCATTGGTGGGACCCAGTCATGTGACTCACCTAGCTGCAAGGGTAGCTGGAATATGTGGAGCTCGGCTGGCAGTCACTTCCTGGTGATGGCTGTTCCCGTGGAAGGGGAAGCACAAACATGGGGTGGGCTTGTGCAATTCTTCCACAAAGGGACATGCACATTCCAAATCACCAGAGCCTCGCTGCCACCTTTTTATCTCTGAGTGGTCCCGAAAGCTTTGGGGTTTGTGGCCCTGGCGTAAGGTACTTTTGGACAGAATGTGAGGAAGAAACAGAAAGTGATGAATTCTCCCTAGGATCAAAAAGAGATTTCCTTGGGAGGAAGAGAGAAAGACAGGTCAGGGGGACCCTGGGAAGAGGGTCTGTGTGCCTCATTTCCTTGTAACATCATCTAGGAAGCTGCAATATTGTGGGAGGAATGACTGCATGGCATGTCTTGGCAGCTGGGATGATAGCCACTGCCACCCTACCCAAATATCCTGTGTCCCTTGTGGAACACAGAAGTAGTAAAGGGCTAATTGACTGAAGCAGCCATATAAACCTGGACAGTGGAGACAACTCAGCCAAATTTTCTGGGGACAGAGGACCAAATGACTGTGAGTCCCTCTCCTCCCCACACTATGGTACTGGGTAAATCCCTGGGGTTAGGGACTAGGAAGGAGGGAGGCTAACTCCCTTAATCCCACAGTAGATTAGAGGCTAGGAGTCCACAGCCAAGTCATTACATAAAGTAACTGATAGGTGATAATTCTTGCACATGAGCTTATGGACAGAGATTCACACGCTTGTTAAAGAGAGAACCACGGGTCCAAAATGGTGTCACTTGTGCTAAAGGCCCATGATATCAAACCTAGGTTTAATACCTGATCTAATTGCAATTTCATCCTCTCTGAAATGTGATCTTGATCAATCAGTCTGGATTATTTCTGGTCAAGCACCAGTAGTCTGTCACATAGGCCCTCTCCATCCCCCACAGAAAGAAGATGCAACAGGTATGATAAAAAACACCATTCTCTTTCCTACAACAGAACATAGCTTGGTCTAAAAATAATCTTTCTTTTCTTTTGTTAATAGTTCTTTGCCCCATTCATCTTCCTATTAAAACCCTCCACTTTGTACAACGCCTTGCAGCACCCTTCTATGGCTAGATGGGATGCCGCGCAAATTCATGAACTGCTTAAGAAAGCCAATTAGATCTTCAAATTTACTCAGTTCAATTTTGTTTAACATGTTCCATGAAATTTTGCAATTTGCTAAATGAAGGTGCTGAGGAAGGCAGTGACCTCGTTCATTTCAGCTTTTTCTAGAAACTTTGCCCTCCAACTCCCAAACCCAACGCAGTACCTCTATTCTGGGCCCCATCCCGCCCACACACCAGGAAAACAAACAGAAGCCAAAACCCTGTCAGTTTATAAGCCTTTTAGAGGGGTAGCTGACAGCGTAGCTAGTGTTACGGAGAGCCCAGGATAGGCACTGTACTCATGGCACATCAACTTTGCTCAAAGATTTAGGAAAATATTTTTATTTAGGTTTTATTTAGTTAGGTTAAACTGTGGAGTAGAACGCCAAGTTCACATTTTTTAAAAAATGATGAAATTCCACACTTCAGAGAAACTTTTTTCTTGCAGGGAAGAGGGCCCCCTTGTTTCAGAACCCCATGTGGGTGTCCAGTGGAGTTCGAGAAGGATACTATTGTAGAAACGTTTGAGCAGGGCTGGCCCTGCGCCCGGCCTGGCTGTGGGCCTCTGCCCTGGCTTGGGCTGTAGCTCCCCAGGGGTATCGCGTTCCTGTTAATATCTCCTCGCGTTTCTAAACTCACAGCTTGTTGGCGCGGGCGAACCTGAGAGCTATCGGCGGTTCCAGCTCCCTGGTTTCACCAGAGGAAATGAAGCATCTGCAACTTTAAAGGACTTGCCTGGGGGCGGCGGGGGTGGGGGGGCACCCAGGTTTCCCAGGCCGGGGATCCTCTCAGAATTCTTAGCTGCTTCCATCTTTTAATCCTGCAGGAACTCTGGGCCCCAGCGCACGTGCAAAGAACCTCATCACCCACAAGCCCCGGGCTCACTCTTCACCCTGTAGTTCCACCCTCGGGAGTCCTGCCTCGCCACTGGAGTACAGGGTGCCGTGTGGGTGCTTAGAAAAGTCTGGGAAATTAATGACTGCTGCTTCTGGAACGCATCAGCGCCCAGGGGCTGGTGGAGGAAACCTGGTTGATGGGATGAAGGGGGTGCGACTTGCTCCCCACCTCCTCCTGCGGCCAAGAGAGAGTCTGGGGTCAGAGTTGGAGGACTGGAACGGGCCTGATCCAGGGCGCGGGAGCTCGAACGCAGGTTGGCCGGGGCAGCCCTTTCCCTCCGCCCACGATCCTTGGGTTGGGGCGCAGCGGAGCGGGCTGGCTGGTGCAATCTCCCTCACGCCTTGCATTGATCCAAGAAAGGGTTGAAACAGTAAACCCTAGGGGGAGCAACGGCTTCCGGCCTTGGCTAGCGAGCACGACCAATGGGGATGCGAGCCCCACTGAGAGGACCAATGAGAGCAGGGCCTGCTACGGTGCAGGCCAATCTGGGGCGCCAGCCCGGCACTGGCGAACCTGAGCTATCGCCAGGTTCCAGCTCAGGAAGAAGGCAGCGGGTCGGCATCCGTGACACACTCGCGTGGGCCACGCGTTCGGCTCTCTCTCACTGACTCACCGCCTGCGCTGCAGCAGCATGGACGCTCCGAAGCAGGTGGTCAATTTCGGGCCCGGGCCCGCCAAGCTGCCGCGCTCGGTAAGTTCCACCAAGCGCACGCTGCAAGTGCAGTCCGAGCGTGAGCACGCGCGCGAGTGGCTGTGCATCTCTGCTCAGTTAGCTGAGCATCCTGCGCGGGTAGCTGTGCGTCACGCGCCGGGCGCTGGGATCCCCATCCCTGCTCCTAGTCCCCCGAACGCTTTGCACCGGAGTGCGCCCAGTTCAGGATTTCTCGCAGGGGTGCGTCTTGGAGAAAGGCAGTTGGGGGAGGAAGCCCGGAAACATGCCTGTGCAGCTGCTCCGAGTTGTGCACGACGCGGCCCGCTGGGGCGTAGCTGGCGTGTCGCTGTAGCACAGCTGGAGACTCCTGCACACTACTTCCTCAGGCCCCAGCGTGGGCGTGGCGGAAAAGAAAAAGCCCCTCATTCTGCATTGGCCACGCCGGCAGTGCGGCAAGCCAGGCAGTATTGAATGGGTGCATGAATAGACACCGTGAATGAAGGGCGAATGGGGATCCCGTTAACTGGAAGGGGTTGCAAACTGGTGGGCCACGCATGCCCCATCGCTCCCCTCTCCCCCACCCCCCGCCCTGTGAACAGTGTTTGCGTTAGCCAGCTCTTGGGAACAGTGCTTTTCAAAAACGTACAATAAGTTTTGAAAGCCCCCCAGTCCCTCCTTGTCCACCCCCCACCTACCCTTACCTAAACCCTTTTTCTCAGCTGTTTTGCCCGTGGGGTTTTTTTTTTTTTTAGACCGGTTTGTCCCCCAAAGGCGTTCGAGTATTCATACTTTGGTACTCTTTGGGCTGCTAGCCTAGTTTGCTTCACTTTGTTCTGGAGCCAAAGAGTGATGGAAGTCCCCCCCTGCCACACACCCCCCTCCCCTCCCCGGGCCACAACCAGACCTTTCTAGTGCAAGTGGCACTCTCTCCCTGCCTTCCCAACCCCCAGCTAGGTTCCAGGTCTTGGCTTTCCCGGCCTCAACCCGTGGCAGCTGTGAAGAAGGCAAAATCTCTGATGTGCCTTGAGTACGTTGACAAGCTGCCAGGACTGCTGTGAGATTTTTATTTTTCTAACCAAGATAATTCTGATAATATGTGTAGCAACATGAGGCACTGCCAAGTACTGTACAGTTATCTTTTGTTGAATGGGGTAGTCTCCCTGGGACAGAGCCTCCTCTGTATTGTAGAAACAGAGAATCTTACCATTTTAGAAGGGAAGGGACATCGTTTCTAGGGACAGCGTTTACAGCAGCTGAGAGCAAGACATTTTTTTCCCTCTGCTTTTGCTGCCTGTTTTAGGCGAGATTCACTGCTAGGGCTGTGGAAATATTTCCTGTGCCCTCTTCACCCTTCTCCCGTCTTCTTTTGGGTACAGAGTATTACTCCTTGTGTAACTTGTTATGCATTTATTATAATGGCAATTGTCATCAGTAATACAATTATTTGTTTATTATATATTTTCTGGGGAGGATTTTTGCCCTCAGATGTGCAGTGTAACCTGGGGAGCAGATGTTGCTTTGTATGTAACTTGATTTAATTGAATTAAAAGGATTAGAGAAGCTTTCCAAACTTCGACCGTAATCCCAGTGGAAAATATGTATGTTTTACAAAATGATCAAGTACATGCATGTAATTATAAGTAAAACAAAAGCCTCATGAAATAGCCTAATGAATTACGACATACCCAATTTGTATTCTATTCCACGTTAGTCTGTTCAGTTTCATTTAAAAAATTCTTCATGACCTACAAAAGTATTCTGCAGTTTTGAGGAAAAGAAAAAGAAACACCACTGGATTAAGAGGGCTGTGCTTTGTGGGTGGAAGTTTTAAAACTCTTCATAATGGTTTTGGATATAAACTTATAGATGTCTTCCAAGAATACTATCTAAAAGAGAAATACAGTCTTAAACAGAAGTTCAAAGATGAGTCTATCACAGATGGGTGTTTTTGTTTACTTAAGGGCAGGATTCACTCGAGTTTAGCCAATCAGCCAGTGCTAATAAGCAAAAACATTGACAAATTCTTGAACCCTCTTTTCAGTGGAATATTTTTTGTCTATCTCTTTATTGTTCAAATAGTGTGTCTTCATATAAGTCGAAATCCAGTTTAGATGGTTTTATGATGTCCTCCTTAGCCTGTGTCTTTTAAAGGAGCCATCTCTTGATGGCTGGATACTTCTACAGGTCTTACCTCACCTCCTCTGTGCACATTTTATGAGCTTTTCTTTGTCTCTTTTTATTTTGTGGCAGTTCTCACAGACACAGAAGTAGAAAGGGAATAATATGAAGCCATCCATTGGCCTGTCTCTGAGATTTAACAGCTATGGATATTTTTCCAATCTTGTTTCAACAACCTCCCCTCCCTCGCCACACACACCCAGGATCTTCCCCAGGATTGTGTTAAAGCCAATGCAGATATCAGTCATTTCACTCATAAACACATCAGCATGCATCTCTGATAAGGGCTTGCTATCCTTAAAAAAAAAAAATTGGTGTTTTCCTTTTCGGTTTGTAGTTACTTGCATTTTACTTGCCTTTGGGAAACAAAAACAATGGGCCTCCTCCCTAGCCAGGAGAGATTTAGCTGCAACCCTCATATTCCTCCCCTCCCCTTTTCCTGGCACTGGAGTTGGCCCTGAACTGGGTCCTGCTTTCTCAGTTGTCCCAGTGAGGTAGGACGGGTTATGGGACTGCAGTGATCCTACAAAATGGGTCAAGGGGCCGTCTGGCGCGTACAGCTAAGTCACCCTCTGGAGCCTCAGCTGAGACTTCTTATCGGCATATTAGAGACAAGAATATCACCCTCATGTTTCAGTTGTTGGGACAAAAGATCTGTACATCAGTCACTCCTGCAGGAGTTCTGATTCACAGCAGGTGCTTCCTAATTCATGCCCACCCCACCCATCCCAGTTGACCACCTACACCGAAAGTGTGGATCATCGAGCTACCTGTTTAATATGGGGCCTAGCTAATTTTTTTTTGTTGTGGTTGTTCCGTGAACCCAGAACTTTATGCAGTTTGTACTTTTGCTTTAAGACAGTGACAAATGAGATTGTGGAGGGACATTTTCTAGTTTTTTCTAGTGGTTTTATCTTGACATTTAAAGAGGTGCCATCAGAAAAATTGCAGACTTGCTCATTTTCTTTTAAATCCAAATTATTAGTGAATGCTTGCCTTTGGAAAAACTGTGTCCTAGCATCAATCACATGTGGTAATTTCACTCTAAACTTTTCTGAAAATTGCATCTCCTGGGCTCTGTGGGAGGAAGGGGATTGGCTGTGGGTGGGGACCAAAGCTTCCTGATCTCACAGGTTCTATGGGTAGACTCCCCTCCCTTACCCCACCTCCCCCACCCCAGGTTTATATGCCCAGAAGGAGAGCTGTGCACAGAATATTCAAATCACCTATTGTCTTTTTTTTCTTCTAGGTATTGTTAGAGATACAAAAAGAATTATTAGACTACAAAGGCATTGGGATAAGTGTTCTTGGTAAGATTTACTTTTCGATTCTGGGTATGTCCAGATTTCAAATGGAACTAGTTTAAATGGATCAAACCCATAATTTCTACAGGGTCTTCCTATAGGCCTTTGTAGATGTATTTTTAAAATCTAATAATTTTAGTTGCATGTTTGATGGAAGCAATTTTGCAATCAACATAAACATAAATGTTAGTGAAATTTAATACATTTCAGCATTTCCTAATTGGTTTTGCTATTTGTAGGATCAGAGATCAGAAAAAGTCTTCTTGTAGCCCGGGCCATGTGACCTAGTTGGTTGGAGCGTCCTGTACGTGAAAAAAGTTTGCCAGTTCAGTCTCCGGTCAGGGCACATTCCTACATTGTGGTTTTGACCCCAGATCCAGGTGCAGAGGAGCAGGAACTAATTGCTGTTTCTCTCTCATGTCAATATTTCTCTCTCCCTCTCTCCCTCTCTCCCTTTTTCTCTCTCTAAAATCAGTAAACATATCCTCAGGTGAGGATTAAAAAAAAAGTTCGACTGTACATTTGCATATCAGTGTCCCAAACATTTATAATAATGCCTCACGTTCATTTAGTTTTTAATACACTTATAACTAGCCCCGGCTGGTGTAGCTCAGTGCATTGAGCGTTGGCCTGTGAACCAAGGGGTTGCAGGTTCGATTCCCCAGTCAGGGCACATGCCTGGGTTGCGGGCTGGCTCCCCAGTTGGGGGTGCATGAGAGGCAGCCATACCTTGATGTTTCTCCCCTTCTCTTCCTCCCTTCCTCTTTGTCTAAAAATAAAATAAATAAAATCTAAAAAATATAAAAGTTTATAAATACATGAGCTTTTTATGTAGATCTTGCCAATTAATAATTTGGGAAAGAGGACCTTTGAGTTCTAAAATTTACTTCCTTTTATTTAATTTTTCTTTCTTTTTTTGTTTTGTAGTTCCAAAGACTGCATAGCATTGAGACCGTGGGGTTAACTGTATGCCCATTGCTATTAAGTATTGTTCCTGTGGGTTTGGGTCATGTACTTAGATGTCTGTGAGGTGAAAGCATAGTGTAGACTTTTGTCCTGTTGTCCCAAAGTGCAAACATTGCACATATGTTCATGTTTGTGAGAACAGAGATTGAAACTGCCACTTAAAAAATCATTCTGCTATGACATACAAGGTCTGTTCAGAAAGTATCCACCCATGTAATGTGAAAAAGAGAGACATTTATTGAAGAAGGTACAAGATACAAGAAACAGTGTACACGGGAGAATGATGCTTCAGTCCCCTTCAAAGTAGGCACCTTGGGACCTCACCCAGTTCTCCCAGCGTCTCTTCCACTGTTCAAAACACTGCAAAATTCTTTGTTGGAATTGCCATCAGCTGCCTCGTCAAATTTTCTTGAATATTATCAATGGTCTGAAATCTCTTCCCTTTCAAAGGTGATTTTAGTTTTGGGAAAAGCCAGAAATCGCAGGGTGCCAAATCTGGGCTGTAGGGGGGCTGAGTCACCTGGGTGACTCCAAAAAACTGTGCACAAGACGTGATACATGAGTGGGCACGTTGTCGTGTTGAAGTCGCCAATTACCTGTTCCTCACAGCTGCAGCTGCTTTAGTCGTATTGCATCTCTCAACCGATGAAGAGCATTGAGGTAGTTCTCCTTAATTGTTTGGCCTGGAGGGGCATACTCATGATGGACTACACCTTCCCAATCAAAAAACACAGCTAACATGGTCTTAATCTTGCTGCAACTTTGCTGTGCCTTCTTCAGGCATGGAGAACCAGGCAACTTCTGTTGGGACAGCTGGGCCTTCATTTCTGGATCACAGCCATAGACCCACGATTCATCTCCGGTTACGGCCGTCTTGAGGAAATCTAGTTCATTGGTAGAGGTTTGAATCGAGTCATTAGCAGCTGTAGCACAGTGTTCCTTCTGCTCTGGTGGTAGAGGCCGCGGACCGAATTTTGCCACAACACATTTCATACCAAGATCCTGCATCAAAATCTCAGACACAGTAGTTTTTGGAATCCCCAGATCTGCTTCTAGTTCTCGCACTGTCAGTCACCGATCCTTGTCAATTGCACCCTCTTCAGCGTTCTCAGGTGTTCTACTTGTTGCAGGCCATTGGAACATGGGTCACTTTCAGCAAGTTCTTGACCACCTTTGAAGCACTCATGCCACACTTTTATTTGTGTTGCACTCATTGCATCGTCTTCTCAAACCTTCTGAATCATCCGAGTAGTTTCCACAGGGGAATGTTCAAAGGTTAACGCAAAATTTGATGCAGATTCGTTGCTGTACTTGCTCAGTCATTTTAAATGCGATGGCCACACAGAACACATACTCACTCAGCAGAGTCTACTGCCCCCACTGGCTGGTACAGTGAAATCGTTGTTGTTCATGCACGCGCATTCCATCCAGTTCACTCTCCCTGGCTGCTAGTCTACTTCACTGCTGCACAAACCACTCTTGTTATATTAATGGCTAGACTTTTTCTGGACAGACCTCGTAAAGCTACAGTGCTTGCAATTTGAAAGCCAGTTTGGATTTTCCCCTAAACGAAGTGAACCTTGACCCACAATTTGAATGCAAAATAACTGACATTTCTACTTACTCTTTTACTTGCGAATTTTGTTGTTCTTTCTGAAATTACTTGTGTTCATTTGGCTTTGAACTGGTACTTATTTTGTTGTTTATCTTTCCTTCCATAGAAATGAGCCACAGGTCATCAGATTTTGCTAAGATTCTTAACAACACAGAGAATCTTGTGCGGGAACTTCTGTAAGTTTAAAATTTTAAAGACCAAACTGCATTACTTTTGTTTGATAATATGTATATCTGGGTGTCTGTTACATTATTTTCTATACTCTCCTATTTAGAATAGTCTACAAGTGAAAATAGTGTTGTTAAGATTCTGTCGAGTTCCCTAAGTTAGTACACTATGCTGTTTATTTGTTACCCATCCTGCCTTTGTGTGTTTTTATTTTATGCAGTATGTCCAAAGATTTGAAATTATTATATCTGGGAAAGATTTTTCAGCAGTGTAGAAATTCAGCTGGCTTAAAGGGCTTTAAATGACAAAGCAATGGCCATCTTTGTCAGTATTATTAACTACAATGTAGTTCACTGGTGCTGGAAGTATGGGCCTTATACAACCTGTGAGAATTACCTGGTTGGGGGGAAATAATAAAAAATTTAAAGCTAAGCCCTATGCAGACCTGCTGTCAGAACCTCCGTAGAAACTTCATTTTTAATAGGCTCTTTGGGTTATTTCAAGAGTTTTGAAATACTGCTGCTCCAACAAACTCCTAAGTTATCTGTCCTGCTTTTCTTATCCAGAGGAAACCTTATTCTTAAATACATTGCTATTTAAAGGGGAGGTTTTATAATATCAATACATTCACATAAGTGAATATAGTAACCTTGGAAACACTTTTTTTCTTGCTCACAAAACAATTGCACTTTCAAGATAGAAAGTTTAGGAAAAACAAACTCACCAATTAAACTGGAATTATTTGTAACCCCACTAGCCAGAGGTAATCATTGTTAACATTTTAGGGTCCATCCTTGCGTTCTTTCATTAACAAAATTGGAACTGTACCAACTGTTTTTTTGCTTTCCTTTTAAATTGCCTTGGTAAATGCTTCAGATGGGAGGGGGGCTCGGTGCCATTTTTGTGAGGAGCACTGGGAAGCCATAGCTATGTGAGCGGTCATAACTGGTGATCACCTGCTTGGCTTCAGACACCAGCTCTGCCTGCTGGGTCACGTGCCGTGTTCACAGAACAGTCCTGTCCTCCATGGAGGGAGTTTTTGGGACCTTGGCCCTATGTGGCATTTCACCCACGTGGCTGTGAGCCTCTTCAGACTGGACTCCTGGTTCAATTTATGGGTCCATCCCCCTGTCTCCTAACCAAGTTCCTCTCTTGTACCCCTGTACCTAGGCCTCTGTCCACTGTCCTTCCATCCAGTTCTTGGCCTTGTTAACTGCCCTGTATCTGAATAACATAACCTTGGAACCCTGCCTTGGGCTGCCAGTCCTCCAGCTGCTGAAAACCTCATGGGTAGAGCCTCCAAGGCCTCCCTGCAGGCTTTGCTATCCTCCTGAGCACAGAGATAGGCAGGCATAGCCCAGAATCAGGTTATTTGCACACCAGCTGTTTCCCAAGACCCTCTCATACTGCCCGGCCCTTTGGTACTTATGCCTCTGCTGGGCTCTGTCCTCCGCTGTCTGCCTTCTCCTAAGCTCCGACCTCGCTCAAAGGCTTGAGTCCGGGTTCCGCTGCCTCGTCCTTCTGGAGCTGGCCTTATATTGCTGGTAGTCATCCAACTATCATTTTTATTTTCCATTCTGGAGTCAAAAAATTTTACTCTTCACCTCTGTGTGTGTTGAGTGCCTGATTATGGGATTAGACCGAAAGCATGAGCAAAGACCCTTCTCCACTTGCGTCATAGCATAGACCGGCCCATACAAACTTTTAGGACTTTGGGTTGTGAGGGACAGAAGCCCGACTCCTGGCCTAACCAAAGAAAGGACTGTATTGGCTCGCGCTGTACTCGCCTGTGCTGTTCCCTCCTATCCTTTCCTTAGGCGCATTATCTTTGCTTTCTGTATCCTGAGCTCCACAGAACCTTCGTGTGCCTCTCTAACTTGTTTCCTGAGCCCGTGCAGCCCGGCTGGCTCACTCTTTCTATCTCTATGACTCTCTAAATAAACTTTTGCTTGTATTTGAAAAAAAAAAGAGGAAAGTATTATCTTGCATGATGAAAAAGTCCAGGAGCAGTTTAGGAGGTCAGATGATATTAGCAAGGTCTTTTTCTCCATCTGACCCTGCTTTTTTATGTGGTAGCTTCATCAGATGGCCGCCATTAGATGAAGGGTTAGTTCCTACAAGTTCATTCTTTCCCTCAATAGAAACAGCTCTTCTTTCCCAAAAGTTTGATCAGAGGTCTCAGAACCAAATCCCATTGGCCAGCCTGGGTCATATGCTCATCCCCTGGAGCTGGGGTTGGTCACCCTTGAACTGTGTGGACTGAGAATGGCAGTGGGATGATACCCTAAAGGAACAGCAAGGTGTCATCAGCTTCTGTCCAAATGGTAACCATAGGCTTCCACCACAGCGCCAATAAATAGTTGTCTAAGAAGTGAGCAGATAAATGACTAGATTGGGGAAGGCAAAGTGGTGGTGGGACTTCCCCATATTTCTTGTGGTATATCCGTCCAAGGTAAAGGACTGGCAGGGAATCACTCATTCTGTCTTGGACCCCGTGAGGCTGTACTTACTGTCTCCTGTGCTCCTGCCCAGAGCTGTTCCAGACAACTACAAGGTGATTTTTGTGCAAGGAGGTGGGTCCGGCCAGTTCAGTGCTGTCCCCTTAAACCTGATCGGACGGAAAGCAGGAAGGTGTGCTGACTATGTGGTGACAGGAGCTTGGTCAGCTAAAGCTGCAGAAGAAGCCAAGAAGTTCGGGACTGTGAATATCGTCCACTCTAAACTTGGGAGTTACACAAGTAAGTGCCGGAAGTCAAGGTGGACAGTGTAACCTTGACTGGCCTGTGGTCCCTCCTCAGATATCCAGTTACTCCTGCTCAGGACAGTGGGCAGTGGTTTTTATTTATTTTTTTCCTCCTTGTCAGTAGTTAGTTTGATACCATTCAGATTGGGTGGCTGTACTAGTTAAGATTACTAAGTGGCTGCCAAAGAAAGCGTATTCATGAGCTCACTTAGCTGCAAAGTGCAGGGTCTGGTTTGGCTTTAGGTATGGCTTGAAGAAGGGCCCCGACACGAACTCCAGGTCCTGGTATCTACCACTGTCTCCCGTGGTGGCGCCACAGTCAGGAAAACTGTCCTGTCAGTTTAGAAAATGACCACAGCCTCTGTTGACCTTAGATTCTCCCACCTTTCAGTGCCTGTGCTCAAGCATTCCAGCAACAGTCACGTATCTCACGCCTCATTCCAAATCAGTCATGTGACGGCACCTGAGTCACATTCTACCTTTGGGGCGTCAGGTGGACTTGGTTCCACTGGAACCACATGGGCTGAGAATGAGGGACGCTGGAGCCCCAAGAGGAAAATATTGGACCATCAGGGGACATCGGATGATAAGAAAAAAACCCCAAAACCTACCCCGCCATATCTGAAGATTTAACAGTCAGCAGGGTGAGAATGATCATCCTTTTAGGATGGGGGCAGTGATTATAAATGCAAGATGGATAGGGTGCTTTTACTTGTGAATGCTTTGGAATCAGACTTTCACTACTAGGAGAGGGGTGTTATTCCTGGTTGACTCCATCTACATAAGGTAATAAGGGAGGAGTAAAAGAGTGGTGTCTTCAACTTGTCTTCTGTGATAGAAATTCCAGACCCAAGCACCTGGAGCCTCAGCCCTGAGGCCTCTTACGTGTATTACTGCGCTAACGAGACCGTGCACGGCGTGGAGTTCCACTTTGTCCCTGATGTCAAGGATGCAGTGCTGGTTTGCGACATGTCCTCAAACTTCCTATCCAAGCCAGTGGACGTTTCCAAGGTAGAGTGTAAAAGAGGGGACCCCAGCATCTTGGTTTCTTTAAGAGCATTTTAATATATGTGTATACTAGAACAAAGAAAGGTTGGGGAGCCCTGACGCCAGGGTCACTCTCAGTGAGCAGGCCAACAGTCACTGATTGTCAAATGTTGAAGTCCTGACATTCTCAGCCCTGTGTCAGTGATGGCCTCGCAGGGTCACACTCGAGTCCTTGGGGAACTGATCTGCCTTTGACAGTGTCTCTTAGGAAATTTTTCAGTCAATACATTGGGAGTGGCCTGCTGTCTTGAAGGGAAGATGCAGATTATCCACCCTCAGGGTACAGGAACCGCACTTTGCCTTGTATCCGCCTCAAGTCCAAGAGCATTTGGACATAGGGTTTGGGTTGTGCACCAAGGTGGGCAGTGGGAGGAGTGCACCCAGGTGCCTGCAACAAGGGGGTGTAACATCTGTAAAGAATTTTTAAAAATGACTAAATAGTAACCTCCCTTTTTTTTTAAAATTGAGATAAAATGTACTTAACATAAAATCTGTTATTTTAACCATTTTTAAGTGCAGTTCAGTGGCATTTTAAGTGTATTCACACCGATGCAGTTGTTACTACCATACATCTTCAGAATTTTGGTCTTCCCAAACTGAAACTCAGCACCCATTACATTCTAACTCCCTAGTCCTTCCTCTCCCAACCCCTAGGGACCACCGTTGTACCTTCTGTCTCTATGAATATGACCATTATGTGAGTTACCTCATGTAAGTGGAATGATACAACATTTGTCCTTGCGTGTCTGGCTTATTTCACTCAGTAGAATGTCCTCGAGGTTCATCCGTGTGGTAGAATATATCAGAACTTTATTCCTGTTAAAGGCTGCATAGTATTCCGTTGGGTGTGTACTTTGGCCATGGCCTGGTATGTCTCATAGTCACCATGTACCATCAATTCTAAACAGTGTCAGCTGTAAAAGACTCCTGCTGGGCCAGGCTGTCCCCACCTCCACCCGAGACACCACTTGTTTTTCCTTAAGTTTTCATGGGGGAACGTGGAGACAGGGTTCTATGTCTTACATGACAAAATTTCCTGAAGTACTTTTAAAGGTCTGTTTTCTAAAATTTCTTCTCTCTCAGGCACCTTATCTCATTTTTATCAGCATTCTTCTGATTGTCCCTTTCTACCAATACAAATGGATTAAAAATTCCGTTTTTGGGGGGACAGTTTTAGCCTCCTTATTTTAAAGACTAGCTCGGGTGTTGATGGGAAGTTTGCAGAGCAGATATGAATCTGTATGAGGTCTGTACAGTGATGGGCTTGGGCTAGCGCCTTACCGGGGAGAAGGAGCAGGCAGACCCTACCCTGCAGGCCTCCGAACGCATGAGTGTCGCAGCTGGCGATGCCTTTAGAGAAGAGAATACACTCCGATTAGGAATAGAATAGTCACTTTCTCATAAAAATCGTGTTTTAGAAAGAGGTTAGGAAGTTTAAGTACACTTTTGAGAAATAACCAAGGACGTCTACCATGGCGTGTTTTCCTTGTTTCCAGTTTGGGGTGATTTTTGCCGGTGCGCAGAAAAACGTCGGCTCTGCCGGGGTCACGGTGGTGATTGTCCGCGATGACCTGCTGGGCTTCGCCCTCAGAGAGTGCCCCTCAGTCCTGGAGTACAAAGTGCAGGCCGCCAACAACTCCTTGTACAACACGCCTCCCTGCTTCAGGTAATGCCAGTGAGGCTTGTGGGACGACTGATGGGGGGGTCTCTTTTCCATCAAAGCAGAGGTGAATTTAAAGTAGAGTGTGTTTCCATGAACTGGTGACCTAATAGCCTAGATATCCTGTCAGGAATCTCTGTCCAGCTCATGTGTCCCTTGTTACCTTCTGCACACTGTTTGATCAGTCTTCTAGCCCTTTTGGCAGGGCGGGGTGTTTCTGATTGATTTCGGGAGCCTTGGTGGCTCACCATTAGCCCCCGATGCTCTGTGCAGGTGAAATGCTGGGGCTACCTCTCAGACAATCAGTGTAACTTGGGAGAAGGACTTTCAAACACTGGGCCTCCCCTGCTTTTTCTTTTCCTTTCCCTGCTGGTCCTGCGCGAAGGTGGCTCAATGGTTGGCAGCAAACGTACTGTCTTGGAACAAACACCTTCCTGGTTTTTTGCCCAATCTGTAGGGGTCCTGTTAGCTGCATTTCAGGCTTCTCAGGCCTGCCCGTGAGTTTTTAACTCCCAGATTCAGGTGGTTTGGGAAAACCTTTGTGACACCTGGGATTTAACAAAATCCCAGAGATCTCCTGAGAGATCTTACTATTAACTAGCTGTGTGACCTTGGGCAAGCTGCTTAACCGATCCGTGCAGCAGGTCCCTTCAGAAGTAATAATAGCACCCTCCTCATTGGGTTGCTGTGAGGATTAAATGAGTTGAAATAGATAGATGATGATAGATAGATAGACAGATAGATAGATAGATAGATAGATAGATAGATAGATATTGAATGCACTTAGTGAGGGCCTGGCACTTGGTGTTTTATAGGTGTTAGTTGCTACCTTATCGGTATTGTTGTTTTCACTGGTGTTAGTCCCCAGAGCCTTAGAAGGAGAGGGAAGAGCCCGAGGTGATGGATTTATGTTTCCAGGGCAGTTACGACTTAAAGTAGTAATACATTGTGTGTGTGACTCTTTACTCTACCAAGCAGCTTAGGAGGCAGGTACTCTTATTATTCTCATTTTGCAAGTGAAGAAGCTGAGGCCATACTTGTAGGAAGTGGCATAGCTGGAATTTGAGCCCAGGCAGCTTGTCTCCAAAGCCTGGGTATGTACCCCCTGATCCTTAGTGCTCCTCGCAAGCAAAATCATCGGTGTGGATTTGTTTGTGATTGAAAGATCTCATCTTAAGAGGGCAGGTGGCTTTTGGAGTTCAGCTCTCCCACTGCTGGATTTGTCTGTGATAAGTAGAAGCTCATTTTGTGTCCCCCGCCATCCTCCGGGAAGGGGGTGTTCTGGTGTGAATCTCCTGGTTGCCTGTAAACCCCACTCAGCTTCACTCTGGTTGAAAGTGTTTCTAAAATATCTATTAGGGATGGGGTCATGAGGGCGGGGGATGTCGCTGAGTCCATTGTTCACCTCAGGGGTTCTAGGCAGAGGAAACCCAGTGCTCACTGGCCAGCCTGGAAATGAGAACTTGGTGTGCTGTGCGCTGGAGGCACAGTTGGGGACCCTTAAGGGCAGGGGTCCTGGAGAAGGGGCTTAGGTGCCAGGTTGCACAATGGCAGAGGGTGGCTCTTACCTGTTACAAGGTGACGCCAAGACCTGGCTTTCACTCAGGCGAGTCTTTCAGGGGCCACCATTGGCTTTTGGAAGGTGGAAGGACACAGGGAGAGCACCTCTCCTGGAATGTGGCCTGGAGGCGGGCGAGTTCTGATTAGAGCACAGCCTGGACAAGGTGAACTGTCACTTGCCTGGCACCTTCTCCCAGAGTTACTGTGGAACACGTTTTAAAAAATGTAGTGAATACATTAATATGCTGTTTGTTAATACTAGGGGTAAAACATCAGCGGGAACAGTGAGAATGTAGGCCCAGCTGTCTAATGGGAGATGACAGCGTCTGGGGTCTGACCCGGAGACACAGAGACAGTCCTAGAACAGGAACTTTCTTATCGGGTCGCTCTCCAGCCTTGGCCCAGGCCTGGACCAGTTGGGCAGCTGGTCACCTAGGGGTGGGAAGGGAGAACGGAAAGGTGGAGGCAGGAACTGCCCCAGAACTTGCCCGCCTGAGGAGGTGCTGAGCCCGAGACAAGGGCAGAAGAAAGACCAAGTTTCTTCCCCAGACAGATCAGAGTAGTGATAGTTGGCCATCCCAGGCAGGATAGTTAATATTTGATTAGAATCATGTAAATTTAGAAGATGAAAGGGGCTGGGTTAAATGTATTCTGTCTGAAGACAATTCCTGGAAGTTGCTTTGCTTTCTTTTACCCCTGAAGAAGAGAAAGAGAACAAAGTAAAAGTCTGTATAATTGAGCAATTACCCTGAATTTCTAACTAGAGTTCATTTGCCGTACTTAAACATTCAACGTTAGAAAATTGTAGCTCATCCAGTGAGAAAAAACTTCATATACAGAGGCTTGAAGCTTTGTGCAAAACACCCTCCCCAATCCTTGAATGTCAGCGAAGGCACTCAGAACACTCCAGAAGTTTCAGTCACACAGAAATCCTTGAAAAGGTCTGAATTTGAAAAGAAGCCTTTTTTTTTTTCTTTTAAAATCAAAGCCAAGTGACCACAGGCCTGGGAAGTTTGTTTGAACTGTGCTGGAGAACTGGCTTGCAGATACTTGCCTGTAGCTCTGAGCAATGAATTGGGGTGGAATAAAGGACACTCAGTCCTTCCAATTAACCCTTTAGTGGGACACCCGCCTTACGCCCAATTAGTGGGTAAGCAGAAAGATGTCTGCTTTTTTTCTAAACCTGTTTTTATTTACTATGACTAACTGAACCCATAAGCGTAAATTTGCTTTAGTTGCAGTATGAAGTAGAGTAACTAGTAAGAGACAAACTTTCGTGTCAGAATGGGCTTAGCCTTGTCACTGTCAACTCCAGAAGCTCATCTGCAGAGTTAGAATCTTTAGAACAGCAGGGAGAGTTTTCTGGTGACTTCTGGTATGCTTTTCTAAGCTCTAGTGCACAGGGAGTAGTTTGTATTGCTTTTAAAAATCATAAAAGTAACACGTGCTCTTAGCAAAGCTTTTTGAAGTGATCAGAACCCCCTGGGGTGACCACTAGTAATTGCTTGCTGTGCGTCCTGACAGACCCTTAATTGGGCAGATGCACATACACAGAGCCATATATTTAATGATAAGAATGGAAGCTTACCATACACCCTGTTCTGTGAATTCCTTTATTTCCACCTAAAAAAATACTATGAACATTGCTCTAATCCTGTAGGTCCCCTGCCCAACTGTGAGACCAGGGGAGCAAGGGACTCTGGTGGGTCTGCCTGTCGAGTGGGGAGGCAGAGTTGGGAAGAGCAGGACAGTTAAAATGCCATGTGTGCACCAGAACTTGGTGGGTCTCCCTGGCTCCAGATGGGAAAGTGGGGCTGGGTTCCCGTGGCGACTGATCCTGGGTAATCTGTTAGTAAGTGGCAGCGCTGGGACTAGAGTCAGGACTGAACTCTGAGCCCCTGCTCTGAGCCCTGTGCCACACGGCTTCCTGCCAGGTGCAGGGCCCCGTGTCAGCTCTGGGGTGGAAGAACGGAATGCCTTTTGCATATAGAAATATAAAATAAAAGATCGAATGGTAAAAGCTGTACGGGGAAATATGGGCAGAGGACTCTCGGAGTTCAGGAAGTGAAGGATTACCTGAGGGGGATGAGGCCAGAGGTCTGAGGATGTTTGCGGTGGGGACAGAATGTCAGCAGGCGGAGGCAGGGAAGTGTGTCCCAAGTGTTTTCAAGTTCGCATGAGCGCTTGGGCTAGACAGGTAGGGAGTGGTGTGACATCCAGTGAGGAGTCTAATTAAACCTCTTCTCTGAATGGCTTTCTGGGGCCTAAAATTGGGTTGATCTTGTCCCTGGTCTACATGGCCCCCTTTCATCTTGTCTGTGTTTGACATTTTAACAGTTTGCTTGACTGTCTTTCCACTTTTGCAAAGCTGAACTGAATAGATTTTTTGTTTTAATCTTTATTTCAGCATCTACGTCATGGGCTTAGTCCTGGAGTGGATTAAGAACAACGGTGGTGCAGCTGCCATGGAGAAACTTAGCTCCATCAAATCTCAAATGATTTATGATATCATTGATAATTCACAAGGATTCTATGTGTAAGTCGATGGATTTGATTTCACATTTTGCCTCTTTGTAAATTTTAAAATGTGTATACACCAAGGACTTTTGGCCAATGGACGCATTCGCCTTGCCCTGGGATAGTGACGCCCTGGTAAACTGGGTGGTTCTACATCCCCACCCAAGGAATCCCAGGCTTTGTGACCTGTCTCTCAGTGGGGGGTGACATTTTTTACACTAAAGACATCACCCAGGGTGATCCCCTTTTCCCACTGCCTGCTTCCTCTGCACGACCCCTGTGGAAATAAAAACACTTGCTGGAAGCTCTCAACCTTATCTAGGAATTCAATCTTATCTAGGGCTAAATAATGAGGCCTGAGCGGGAGCAGGGAGCTACTGCCGTGGCTGAAAGTGAAGAAGGGGTTTTTAGATGAGCTTGAGCCTTGGTTGAGAGTATAATTGGGCAGAGAAGAGGGCAAAAGTATTTTCAGAAATTTTGGGGAAGGCAACAAATGACCCCAAAAAGGCACCAAGGGAAGGAAGTAGTGTGTTTGGGGAGCAGAGACTGGGCTGTCTGGAGGGATGGTTTGTGCCAGGATTGGAAAGAAAATCTGTGAGAAGATCTGAGGACATGTTTAATCTGCTTGTTGATTATTCATTCATCCATCCATCCCTACCTGTCTGTCCATCCCTTTGTCCATCCATCTACGCACGTACCCATCCATCTACCTATTCTATCTGTCCACCCTTTTGAGCACAGACTCTGTGCTAGCCTTGTTCCAGGCTCTAGGGGTACATAGAAGAATAAGCCATCTTTCTTGACTCCCAAACAGTGCGCAGAACCTGAGTGTGAGTGAAAGCACTTGCCGGCCATTGTGGGGGGAAAACCAGTTTTTCTCTTAGCTTTTGGCTCCATATATTTGTCAGGATATGCGTAAACACAAAATGAGAGGTGGTACCTCTGGAAAAAAATCAAGGGGATTAGGCACACACAAAAAAAGTATAGAAGGAACACTGGGCATCCCCTGAATTCTTTTTTTCCAAGGTACTTTAACTCTAATACCCAACTCGGGCATTTCCCAGAAGGCAGCCTGCCAGAGCCAATGTATTGGGCTGGTCTTCTTGTGGGGGATCTAATCACCTTCCCATTCAAACCTCCTCATTCACTTACAAACAGCCTTGACCCAGAACTTGTATCCTTTTCAGAGTAAACCTCTTTCTGGGAACTTCCAGCTACCCTCTGGGCCACCTGCTCAGAAAATGTCATCCTGGCTTATAACATTCCCGTGGGACCTGGTTACCCAAGCCAAAGGCAGGCTTTCATACCCCACCCCTTAGTGTTTGCAGCTGGATGCTTCTGAGTTGTCCTTGTACTCACTTGGGGTTTTCAGGAAGTTTTTCACTTTTCTTTCAAACTTTGGAAATATGGCCCCAAAGGGAAGGTGAGCCACTTTAAAGAGGAATACCGAAGATAACCTAGTATTAGAATTTGCCGTTTACCGCCACTTTTGCTTCTCATATTTTTACCCGATTCTGTGCCCCCTGACTGGTAAGGCAGCCCCTTTAATGAACATAGTTCTGGGCAGTTCCCTGGGGTTTGCACCAGCTCTGCCAGGGAGCTTGGCAGGAAACTCCACGAGACTAGTTAAGACAACCATAGAAGTCCCCGCATTCATTCCATAGGTTAGCCACCCACATGGTGCTGGCTGACCCCAAGCTGAGCCCACGTGAGCAGTATAGCATCTTGAGCTTAGAAACCTCGTTTTGCCACTTAACTAACTAGCACGTGAACTTGGGCAAATGACCTTGCGGCTCTAAACTCATCCATACAACGGATGTAATAATGGTACATACTTTTTATGAGGATTAGTGAAAATGCATGCGAATAAAGAGTATATAACATAGGGGTTAAGTACATGGGATCTTGCACTGGTTAATTGTATAAAGCACTAGAAACAGTGCTTGGCACATAGGGAGCATTCCTTAAGAGCTAGCTCTTAATATTATTGTTGGTGGTTATTATGGAAAACCCTTAGGGAATTCCTGACATGGTGCTTATGTTAGATATTAATTTTAATATTATAAAGATGTCCAGACCTGGCTGGGTGGCTCAGTTGTTTGGAGTGTTGTCCTGTACACCAAAAGTTTGCGGGTTCGATCCCCAGTCAGGGCACCTATCTAGGTTGCTGGTTTGATCCCTGGTTGGGGCGCATACAGGAGGTAAACAATCAATGTTTCTTTCTCTACTCCCCTTCCTCTCTCTCTCTCTCTCAAAAAAAAAAAAAAATCAATAAAAATATCTTTGAGTAAAGATTTAAAAAAAAAGATGTCCAAGTGACAGAATCTGTATCCATATATGAGGTCACCTTTCTTGCCACTTTCATGTGGGGTCCAGGCCTAAGGAGGAAAGAGAGGGAAGAAAAAAAAATGCAGTTTTCCATTTTCTCTCATCCCAAAACTCCGACGGCTTCTCACTGCTCAAGGATCCCATCCAGTTCCCAGCGAAGCATAACTTCAGGACCTTGCATGGTTCCAGCCGCACCTCAGCCAGGAACCCCACACTCCAGTCCCGGCAGAGAACCGGCCGAGGGTCCCCTCTCCTTGGCAGATGCAAGGTTCTCTGCTAGCATGCCTGTCCTTCGTCTCCTCCCATCCTAACCCCTCCCATGTCCCCTCCTCTGAAACCTTTCTGCCTTCTTGAGGGCAGAATTCCTGGCTGGGCTCTGCTTGCACAGCCCGTTGCTGCTAGAGCACTTCCCGTACAGAATTTTAATTCCCTACACAGCCATCTCACTAGATTGGGAGAAGTTCATTCCCCTGAATTTTTTTTCCTCTCCTCAGCCTATACCAGAGAGCACTGTGTAAGTATTTGTTATGTACCACTTTCATCTTTAATTTCTAGCTTTCGTGACATCACTGCTGTCATGATAATGTCTACTTTCCTGACCAGATGATTCAGTAGGGTTGGGGAGCGAGCTCTAAACACAAAGTCTTCATTCTTCCCCCTTTTAGGTTTTTTTTTTTCCTTTTCTTAAATTAGCTCTGCTTTTTGCTGCTTCACCTTTATAATTGGACCCTCATGTTGGGAGCCTGAGGCAGTAAAATATCAAAAGAGAGTATCCACTGAATTTTTAATTTAAATGTCAACCATGACACCTACCACGTTATGAGAAAGGGGAGCCTGGAATTCAGGCTCAAAGCCTGTTATCAGATATTTGGTTTTCCGCCTTGCGTCTCTTCCTCGTGTAGGTGTGCACTTGACTCCTATTAACTTTAACAGGAATTATGGATGTGCCCTCAGGGGAGAGCATAACTTTTAATGGGAGCTTCCTCACACTGCTTTTATTTGCTGTTTAATTTTAATGAATCTGACTCTGGAGAAATGAAAGATTAAGACAGGATGCACTTGAGAAGATGGAGAAAGAAGGTTGTTAACATATTTTACTTTTATTCCACGAGAGCATGTCAGTTCCTCTTTCATTTGTCTTGTTGGGTTGTCAATGGAAGATAATTTTGGCTGCCTGTTTTCCAAATCAAAAATTGAAGTCAAATCCTAGATAAAAAATTCCCTCATCAGTTCTGAGAGTCTGTGTAAGTCCTATGCAAGGTGCTGGGAATAAAAAGATAGATTGAATTTAACAGATGCTTATATTGCATTTACTCTGTTCCAGATACTGTTCTAAATTGTATCAGTTACCTATTTTTGCATCACAAAACACCACCAGACTGACTTAAAACAACAACCATTTTCTCTGCTTATGCTTCCTTGGGTCGGCAGGTGGGATTGGGCTCAGCTGGGGTCCCCTGGGCACTTCTGCTGCTCCCACCTGGGGTCGCTTATTCAGTTGAAGTCATCTGGTGATTCACCTGGAGCCAGTGGTCAAAAATGGCCTCCGTCACATGCCTGGGAGTTGGTGCTGGCTGCTGGCGGAGCCTTATTTCCAGCAGGCTAGCTCAGGCCTACTGACGTGGAAGCAGTGTTGTAAGAGGGCAAGTGTGGAAGCTGCGTGCCCCTTGAGGCCTAGGCTTGGAAGTTGCATGGCGTCGCCTCTCTTGCAGTCTCTTCGTCAAAGCAAGTCACAAGGCTAGCCCGGGTTCGAAAGGTGTGGAGAACTAGACTCCACCTCTTGCTGGGAGGGCTGTAGAGAATGTGTGGCCATTTAAAAATATACCACAAAATTTTTCTGAAAATATAAGTAACCCTTACCTCAACTTTGTGAGGTAGGTTCTATTATCCTTTCTACTATTCAATAGATGAGGAAAGTGAGGCACAACAGAGAGGTTAGTAACTTGCTCAAGGTCACACAGCTTGGGACAATGCAGTGCAACAAGAACTTTGAAAACTGCTGCTCATTATGTTGAAGTCTTTCAACCTCTGTGAGGACCAACGTTTTTTTCTCTGCAGCTTTGTAGAGAAAGCATCATTCATACTGCAGTGTGGCTGCCGTATGTTGGCAGCTTCACACATGTTGTATCAGTGAACTGTGACAACAAATCTGAAATGCAGCTATTATTATTCCCAGTATTCAGGTAAGGGAGTGGGGGCTCATAGAGATTAGGTACAAGTCATACAAGACAATGCTGACTCACTGTGCCATATGCAAGAGGGGTCTCCCTAAGTAGATTAGAAATGTCTTTAGGGCACGTTGTTCCTTAAAATCTGTTTACATCTAGAAATGTTTGAACATTTTTCTATTCATTTGTTAATAGCACTTGCACCTTTCCGAAAAGTTGCTGGAACAATAAACTTATTTTTCAGATGTCCAGTGGAGCCCCAGAACAGAAGCAAGATGAATATTCCATTCCGCATCGGCAACGCCAAAGGGGATGATGCTTTAGAAAAGCGATTTCTCGATAAAGCCCTTGAGCTCAACATGATCTCCTTGAAAGGGCATAGGTGAGTACACGTCCAGATCAGAAGCTCGGCAGAGCGCGGGTTCAGTTTTTCGACTGCAAAAGCAGATCTCGGAACCTGACCAGCTTGGAGTAGCAGTTACAGTAACTTGTTGGGAAAACCACTTGTCACAAGGATAATCCTTCCTCTTATTGCTTATAGAGCTCTTAGCACGATTTCCTTGTTGAGAGCATGGTGGAACCATGTATTCCAGCGTCCTTTATTAAAATTACCCTTGAAAATCTCTTAGATTGGTCTTACAGCACAGGGGCTACCATCCCTTACAGACATGCTGATGAGGCAGGTACAACCCTGTTCAGGGTAAGAACAGATCACTGGTGCTCCAACTGAACATTAGATAGAGTAGTTAATCCTGCTCGCTCTGTGAAAAATACATGTCCTCGCCACCCAAGAAGTGAGACGCCTACCCTGCAGTGGTTGCCTGCTCCCTGCTTCCTGTTGAGTTCATCTAGGGTATGTGGGACCTCGATAGACCTTCACTGCATTAGGAAGAATTTTCTAATCATTCGATATCCGAAGCTCCCAGCCACCTGTGGGTGTGACTGAAACTGGGTTTGTCTTGGTGCTACATTAGATGCTCTTGTTAACGGTGGCATCTTTGGTCGTCCTAGGTCTGTGGGAGGCATCCGGGCCTCTCTGTATAATGCCGTCACGATTGAGGATGTGCAGGAGCTGGCAGGCTTCATGAAGAAGTTTCTGGAGATGCATCAGCTGTGAATACATCCTGTCCAGTATCTACTCTACCCTTGAACAATGTCCAGAATTTAAAGTAACAGCTTCAAAAACTTAACCGTGGTATTTTTCTCAAAGGAACATGCCTATTATAGATTTTTCTTTTGTTTTCCAAAGAACAGCAAGATACCCACAGCTCTGCAAAACTGGTGGGACAGACACCTTAATTTTGACTTGAACAGGAAGCATTTAAGTAATCTTCCTTTAGCTTTTCTAATGATTCCACCGTATGTCGTCTTTGCTGCTGCTTTTTCTAGCTAGATCTCAGTATTCCGACTTGCCTGTGGACTTAACACAAAGTATTAATGTTTCGAACCTGTAGCATTGAGGGTGGGTGGGGTTCGTTAGGTGCTGAATCTTGATCCTTTCCAAAATGACAGTAGTGGGGGCTTCTGGGTTCCACAATTGTCAATTCAGGTCAACCTTGACCATGTGGTGAGTGTATAGGAGTTCTAGGCTAAAGGGCCAATTAGAGATCTTTATACTGTTACTCTCATAAAGAGATAAAAGTGACATACCTTATGTTTATATAGCAAGATCTGTTTTTAATATCAAATAGTTTATATCTCTATACATTTATATTTCTAATGATGCGGTTTTCAGTGATATATGTAGAGACTTTGGGAATTTGTTAGAGTCCTGGACCTTATGCATTTTAACAGTATATTTTTATTAGTTTTGTCTCTCTTCTTCCATTTGAAGGCCACTTCAAAAGATTTAGAAGCTCCTCGATTCACTTTATTTTCCTTTTAGTAGGTGGAAGAGAAGGTTGGTTGGTTGGTTCTTTATTATTCAGTTATGCCGTTAAACTAAAAAATCTCTGTTAAACTCCCTTATCCTTTGTTCACTTGACTGTTCTCGTTATTGGGTTTGACCATAGTGATGCTGTGAGTCCTGGAAGATCTTTACTGAAGAGCCTTTTCCATTATTGTTTATTCACTGTCAGTATTTTATGTTGAATACGTGAAGGACATTAAAGTTCTAAAACACCTAAACCTTTTTCAGTGAATTTCTTTACCTGCTTTTTAGACAGGTTTGGGGTTTTTTTTAATTTTTTTTTCTTTTTTAAACTTTATGATGGGAAAACTTGAGTCTAAAAATAGCATCTGATAAGGGTATTTAATTTAGTTCAACCAAAGGTATAATTGAATTCAGTGCATGCATTAAAAAAAAAAAGATTCGGCATACTGTGCGAGCTTTTTATTGGCTTTTGTAATGGACATTATCAGCAACACCACCTTCCAACACAGTTCATGGTGGAAAGTTCCATGAATCCTGTCCTTCTTGGGTCAGAAACATGCCAGTAGGATGGTTCTGAGCAATCATTATGCTCCGTTGGATTGTGTAATGAGGACTGTACTGACCTCTCATCCTAGGTTATTTGGATTCCCCTGTTTAGGACTAAACATTCTGGCCTTGGTTTTCTGATCTGTCAAAGGAAGATTGAAATAATTCCCCCACTTTTCTCAGGGATGTTTAAGAATTTACAAGAGCTTAATTTAGGATGTGAATAATAACCACAATAAATGTTTAAATAGCAAAAACCAGCCATCCATGGAATCCAACTAAGTGTTCACATATAAAGAGAGTCAACCTCTTCTTTTTCATCTTTTTTTTTCATCCTCACCTGAGAACATGCTTACCGATTTTAGAGAGACGGGAAGGGAGTGAGAGAAACACTAATGTCAGAGAGAAACATTAATCAGCTGCCTTTTGCATGAGCCCTGACTGGGGACGGAACCCACAACCTAGGCATTTGTCCTGACCAGGGATCGAACCCACTCTCTTTTAGTTCATGGAATGATGCTCCAACCAACTGAGCCACATGGGCCAGGGCCTTCCTCGTTATTTTTATGTGACAAGTCCCTGTGGTTTGTACCAGCCCCAAGTTCTCCGATATCCACTTATTTCCATTCCCATTGTCATGGCCAGCTCTGTTGTTGGTCCTCTGCAGACTATTTCAGCAGCCAGTTGGACTATTTATTCCCATCGTGCTCCTCGGTACAAATTCCAGGCTACCAGCAACCGCAGCTTTGTAGCATCATGACCTCTTGTATTAATGGTTTTTACAATGTGGCATGCTTTTGTCCATGCTATGACATGCTAGTCTGGAGGTCCTGCCATCACTCATCAAGACCATCCTTCCTTCAAGACACCTGTCAACTTCATGACCTTGTTGGCGTCTCCCCCCATAAAATGATGCTCTTTTCCTGTCCTTACATGGGTGACCCATTTATTCTATCACATTACCTTTATTCTGTTCTTTACTGCAATGGGGTGTGTGCTTATCTGCCTTCTCCACTGGAGTGGTGAGGGAGGAGCTGTGTTTCTCTACCTACATCTCCTGGCATCCTGCCTTGCCCTGAGGAGGTGCTCAACAGTGGTTTGTTTAATGAATGAAAAGTCTTAACACAGTCCTGTTGGTCTTTCTGAGTTTTCTCAAACAACCTGGAGTAAAAGGAGGAGTTATCTCATGTGTTGTTGGTTTTTTTTTAATTTTCAAAAGCATAGTATACAATTTAATTTTCCACTACAATGATCAGATATGATTGGTTGAATGAGTAAATTTCAAATATTGGAGGGCTCCCAGACGCATCCTTATAAATTTGTGAAAGCTCTTGGAAAATAGCAACTGATTCATCCAAGTACATAGGGTAGTACCTGTTGTCTGGATACAGATTGCTGGAAGATACTCATTGAGCGAAAACCTTGACCTTTGTATGTCTTAAGTGAATGAACTGATGCCAGTCTGCTGACCCATGGAGAGAGGTAGAGGGGAGGTAAGGAGGCTCCTGGGTCAGCAGGCTGTGGGAGCCAGACCCAGGCGGCCTTGTGTTAAGATCACAAGTCGGGTAGACAAACAGGTGCCTTAGGGGAATCTGTAAGGTGTGGTGGTCTTGTGTTCTTTTTGGATCCTCCAATTTGTGCTTCCCCCAAACTGGATCAGAAGTTTGATTTTCCTCTCAAAGTTCTTGACAACACATAATCACACTAATGCCAGTCAAGTGAAAAAAAAATTGTTCCCCTGTTATGTTTATTTCCACACACTGCTGTCTCTAACACTGAGGTTCTGTTCTTTGTCTGCACAAGAAATGAAATTGTGTTCTGTCCCTAAGTCTTCATTCTCCTGCTAGTCTATCTCAATATCTAATGCAGTCTCATCACAACTAAGCTGATGCTGGAAGGTTTGCCAAGCCCTTAGGTGAACTCCGATGTAACAAATAATTATTTCCTTCTTCCTCTAGAGCTGAAGGAGGCACTAAGACCCACCACGACCTGTTGCTAGATGTCCAGTTCTGCCCAAGGTATTAGCAGTTCTGGCCTTGTGTTACTCCCTGATTAATGTTTGTTGTATCATGTTCTTCAGAAGGAAAATAAACGAAGAATTTTTTCACATTTGCTTGGAATGAATGTAAGTAAAAAGTGAAATACTACTGGGTTTGCAAAGAAATCAATCACTTTAATTGGAAAGAAGATTCCTTGCCTCCATTAGTAATCGGGTTCTTGGTAATTTAAAATCTGAATCCATGACAATTTGTGGTAAATTGGCTCCTTTCGGGCTAAAGGTAAGCTTTAATTACCTCTGGATTATTCCAAAGTGGATGGAAAAGCTTGATCAAAAAGATATTGGGAAAGAGAGGAAAGTTAGCAGTCAACATAGAGTTATTGAATTTCTTTTTAAGAAGCCGAAGGGTGAAATAGTTCCTTTGATATGACAAGAACAAGAGCCTGTACTCTGGCCAGGTACCTCAGTTGGTTAGAATGTCACCCCAGTATGCCAAAGTTGTGGGTTTGATCCCTGGTCAGAACACATACAAGAGTCAACCAACCCGCGAATAAATAAGTGGCAGCCCCAGTTGGTATGGCTCAGTGGATTGAGCATCAGCCTGTGAACTAGAGCCACCGGTTCGATTCCCCAGTCAGGATACATGCCTGGGCTACTGGCCAGGTCCCCAGTAGGCGGCACATGAGAGGCAACCACACATTGGTATTTCTCTTCCTCTCTCCCTCCCTTTCCCTCTGTCTAAAAACAAAATAAATAAAATCTTTAAAAAATAGATAAGTGGCACAATATATTGATATCTCTCTTTTCCTCTCTAAAATCAATAAATAGAAATAAAAAAAAAAGTTCAAGAGCTTGCAGTATTTGAAATCCCAAAGATATAAATTGGATTTTCTAAGAAAATAGGGAGCTCAGCATATTAGAAAATGTTCATGTACATCAAATTCTATACTTAGGTTATAGAAATTAGCCTCATTAGTTCTCAAGAATATTGAAGATTCGGGGCCTCTCTGGGGGAAAATCTGGATTTTGTACTTTGAGTGTTAAATGTAGAAGTAATAGGCACCAAGCTTGAGAAAGTCCAAAATGTTTTATTTAAATGAAAACATAATTTAATAGAAGTATAGACAGGGCCCTAATTGATGAATCTGTTGACCAGGTCTCCATTGGTGTCTTAGCCTTTGTTTCTATAGATTAACTAAGAATACTTGAAGAATAGACTGGATTTTAGGTTGATGCACTGGGTTATAAGCTTATTTTGAATTAGGTGTGTTTATATATCTACATAGGTGTAGATATATAGGTGTAGATAGATATAATTCCACACTTAGAGAAAAGTTGCAAGGTTAGTGTAAAGAACCCATATATGCTCTAGATTTATCAGTTATTAACATTTAGCCACATTTACTTTGTCATTTACTCTCCCCACATATACTTTTTTTCCCCAAGACACTTAAAGTTGGAGATATTGTGCCCCTTCTAAACACTGATGATTTCCTAAGAGCAATGATATTCTCTTACGTAACCACAGCGCAGTGATCTAAGTCAGAAATTTAACACGGATACTGTTGACTCACCTATAGCCCATCTCCAAAATCTGCCACTATTCCCGTAACAATTTTTATAGCTTTCTTTTCCCTTTAGCCCAGGAGCCAGTCCACAGGCATGCATTGCACTTGGTTCTCATACCTCTTTAGCCTGATAGGAAACAACTCTTCAGCTTCCTTGTTCCTCAGGTTATTGGCAGTTTGTAGAGAGTACAGGCTGGCTGTGTGGAATGATCCCCTGTGTGGGTTTGTCCTCTGTTTACTCATGATCGTTTCAGGTGATGCATTTTTTGGCAACGGTACCATAGAAGTGACACCATGTCCTTCTTGGTGCATCCTAACAGGAGGCATCTGATATCTGCGTGTCTCATTGGTGACTTGATTAAGGCAGTGTCCTTGAGGGTCCTGTGCTGTCGAGTTATTATTTGTCTCTTTATAGTTAATAAGTAAATTATGAAGAGATATTTTGAGTCTGTCCTGTTCTTCATCAAACTTTTCCTTAAAAAGGATAATATAGGTAGATTTATTAGATGTAGGAGGTGAAGTGATTTGCTTATTTCCACCAGGTTTTTACAGCCTACTTCCCTCTCCCCCAGTGGAAAAAGAATCCTGGATATAAGCAAAGGTATACAAAAAAGTATATCGGGGATTCAAAAGCCAGCAGTTAGAAGATGTGTATATAGTCCGGGAGCCGAGAGTAACAAATATACTTTGAGAATGTAGTATGGCCAAGTGTGCTTCCGGTGAGCCAGGAAAGAAGGGAACCCCCTGATCAGGATATAGGGGACAACTTGTGGGAACTTCCTTCCCTGTTCAAATGTGTTTTTCCCCCATAGTTTTAGAAGCACAGACCTTTGGCAACACAGACCTCTAATAGCTAGATCATGAACCACGCAGCCTGATAATACTTTGAAAGATGTTGTATAACAACCTAAGTAAAGTTGTTTCCAATGACCCTAGCCTAGCAAAATAGCCCCCAAGGGAAAAATAACATCTTGGCTTACATCAAGCCAGGTAAAAAGCCAAAGGTATCTTAAATGCCTGAGAAATAAAACTTGAGTTTGAAATACAAGAAGTGTATGAAGTTATAGGTCATTCTGGGGGCGGCGGGATAATAGTTATCCAGCAAAGTAAAAGGTGCCTGGAGGCTGAATCATTCCTTCAGGCTCCCTTCTCCCACTTTAAAACCGTAGATTCTTTAGGTTGAAAACCCAGGGGCTGAAGCAGAATCTTGAGGAGTTCTTGGGAAATGACAGGTGAGCAGGTTAGTAACCTCGGGTAGCAAGCATTCTGTTACAAACATTTCTAAAGAAATGTTTAAATTAAAGCTGACTGTCACCCAGTCACATCCCCAGTAAAAGCAATGTCCAGTTCTCCCAGCAGCGCGTTGTTCAACAGGCATTTATTCAGTATTTTCCATGAGCAAGTTTCTGGTGGACACAGGCAAGCAAAAGTAATTAAGGTTTTATATCAATTAGAATTTTGTTGAATACAATAGATAGAAAACTTGATCTAAACTGGTTAAAGTAAAAAGAATTTATTGGTTGATATAACTGAAAGGTCCACAGTCAGGGCTAGCCCACGTCTGGTTTGCCGCAGGGGCCCATGATATGTCACCTTTGAGCCTCCACGTCATGTTACATGATAACCACTGTGGTGACATTACCCGTCACCACATCTTCCTTCTTGGCCACAGGGCTCAGGCTTGCTTTGCTTGAGCTGCCCTTGGCCAGGCCCTCACTCCCGAACCAATTACTAGGGTCTGGAGGAAGGGTGCACTTCCTCCAGGTGGCTGGGACACATCAGGGCCCATCCTTGGAGCCGAGCTGGTCGCCAACTCCACCTAAACCATATGGAACCCTATTCAGTTTGCCAAATAAATTCTGCTTTCTGTTGTCTCATGGAGCTCACAGCCTCGCTGAGGAGGCGGTCAATAACTGATACAAGGTATGAAGTAAAGAACTCTGAGACTGTGCTGGGGGGATATAGTCCAGACTGGGAAGTGGGAAGTGACATTTGAGTTGAGATCTGACTGGGAGAGCAGGAGTTAATCAAGAAAAGGGTTTAGGAAGAGATGAGCAATTTGTGCTTTTTGGGGGGAATGTTTACCATTTTATTTTCTCTTTGGAGAGTTAGTGTGTTATACTCAAAATATTGAACAGTCACGTGGTACCCGTGAGTGACTGCAGTCCCTAAGGCCGCCGCAGGAGGCCACAAGCTCGGGACCACAGGCATCTTCCACTGGCCCTCTAGCGCCTGGGCACGCTGCCTTGCTGGGGTCTGAGGCCGGCAGGGCTGGGGCCCGGACAGTGACTATTAGCCAACTAGTGTGAAAATATATAAAAGCGTAAATAACTGATGTTGCCGCAGAGGTTTGTTCCTGTTGGGTTTCGGTGGCGAGTGTACCTTGTTCTTCCGGGCCACTTCCCACTGTGTACCAACCATCATTCCTTCCCTATGTGATAGTCAATAAATATTGACTAAACATATAGGTGACTATATTCATAGAGGGAAAATCTACATTTACGCCCGATTGATACTGGTAAGATTTCACCCCAGAGCAAATTAGCCAATGCTTCTCTGGCTTCTGTAGATCATGGTAGGCACTGATTTCAACGAAGGGCTTCTGGAAGTTGAATTAACAATGACTTGAGTTTTGCGAGGTGAGGAGATCTCTGCCTAGAGTTCCAGGATGATCCCATCCCTGTTTTGGAAGCTCATGTGGAAAATAAACTCAGAGTCGTGTTTTGTTTGAACCGTCCAACACTGACCAAATTAATGGACACATTAAATATCATGAGATTAAGTATTCACATCTTGATTCTTGTCTTTTGAAGGGGTAGAAGATTTGGGCCAGCATTCCAGCGTGGCAGCAGCTGTCCGAAACCAGTAGAGGCTGCCTCTTTAGATGGCGGGCTCTTACTTGCCTTTCT
Organism: Mormoops blainvillei; assembly: GCA_004026545.1. Taxonomy (NCBI): domain Eukaryota; kingdom Metazoa; phylum Chordata; class Mammalia; order Chiroptera; family Mormoopidae; genus Mormoops; species Mormoops blainvillei. Next base: position 67,761 of record PVJD01003554.1, read on the forward strand.
TCCACCGTGCCTGTGTCTTTTGTATTGGTTACCTGTCTGGTCCTTGGGTAAACTGTCAGTTTGTTGGATTGGTGAAAATAACCCCAAGGTCTTGATTACCAGTGGAGGGTCCAAGAGACCTGGGGAAACAGCAGGTCTGCAGTGCCCCCCGAAGTTCAAAGATGCATGTGCTCAGGTCCATATATTGCTATACACCCAGCCTTGCCTTTCTTTGTTTTCCCTTTTCACTCCACCCAGATTTCTACTCTCCTTGTCCCTTTGGGGAGGTCAGAACCAACCTGGCGTAGCCCTAAAATGCTTCTACTTCCAAGCCCCAATTACGCTTTATGTCCCCTGCTTGGGTGCCCTGGCATTTATTATGACATGGAGAATGGTTTCCTGCCCTAGGCTCTGTTCTCTGGCATCTTTCCTTGTTGATAATGTTGGGGTAGGTCATCAAGAGGATGTGACTACTGGTTGACCCTGGAGCTGGATCCTGGCAGTCAGAGGCCCCTCACCTCTTCCCTGTCCTTGGAATGTGCATTCTGCCCACCATTTCCACAGTGGGAACCATTTACGAGGATGCCTTGAGAGAGCCATGTGTTGCTGAGGCCATCCAGACAGTATATGTGACTGAACCCTGTTAAAGCCTCTGTATGAACTCTTAAAACTCTGGCGGATGGTGTGGAGATCTACTCATTTTGTGGCTCAAGACAAGTCTCATAAGTTCCTTTGCTTGGTAAAACTGCCACCTCCCAATCTGGAGTGGCCTGGCCCTGCTTCTTGTCTGTCTTCCCCACCCCCCTGCCCTCTATGTTGTACCCCTCCTCCTGCACCCCCAGGCCCCAGTACTGGGCCAGTTTTTGAACCAACAGAATCTTACTGCCTTGTTTTCTTCCAAATATGTACAAGTCAAATAACGCTTTTGTGATCAAATTTTGTGATCAAAACATATACGTTTGCTTTTCATGATGTCCTTAAGGTACTAGCTGGTGTCAAATTGTTGGCGTTTTCTTGTTCTTTGGGCTGTTTTTCATCTACGTCTATTTTTACTCAGACAACTACTAATTTACAAAAACATTCTGTGAATGTGGATAGACTACTATGTTTTACTTGCAATATCAGTTTGTATCCTTTGTTTTCCAGTGACCACTGGAGTGCTATTTTTAATACATTCACAGAGGGTTTCACAATAACAACAATGCTTTTGAAAAATAGTATCTTACATTTGCAGAGTAGTCTACACAGCATATGCATAGACTCTTAATTCTTTCTCAAAGCCCAGCTCATTGTGGCTGGACTTGCTCTTATGCTCATGGGGTCAGCTACCAGCTGCTGGGGCAGGGGGACTGACTGGACCATGGGTCTTTCATCTCCCAGTGGGTAGCGAGCACGGCTTGTGCTCGTGGTGAAGGCAGGACTCCAAGGATTGCAGGGCGTCTCGGGGCCTAGCTCCAAACTGACACACCATCATTTCTGCTGCATTCTATTGGCCAAGGCGTGTCCCAGTGTGAACCCAGATTCAAGGCTGGGCAAACTGACTCTACCTCTTGGTAGGAGAAGCTATAAAGTCACATTGCAAGAGCGAGACTACAAGGTGACTATCCGGAGGCGTGTTTGCAATTTTGGAAGACAGCCGTTGCCTTCCTCAAGGAGGGGTGCACACAGCCATCCTTTTTCAAATACCGCAGGTCCCTATAATTCTCCAAGCCTGGTCTGGTGGTCCCTAAAAATTCCCAATCAATTTTGGTGAGGGGGTAAGTTGTGACAAGTGTTGTCTCTGAATGAGTGGCTCTTACTGACATTACATTGCCCCACATACATTATTTATAAGGTTTTCCTGTATGTATGTACAATTATATTTCTGTGTACATTTTGAGAAATAAATTGCACAGGTCTTTTTTCTTTCGCACTCCCTCGAGAGGTTATAGAGGCAGTAAAAGTGTCCAAATCTGTGAGAGATTGGAATAATCAAGGGTAACCTGTATGGAATGCTACTAACGTTAGCAATTCACAGTGGAGTACCTTTCATCTGAGACACTTGGTGTGTTAACAGATTAAAAATACTAAAAGACACCGATCTAGAGAATTTTCATTTTCTTGTGCCTTAAAAACTCAGATTTTCATTGATTTGAATGGGCCTGAAATACATTTTTTATTACTAGGGGCATAGAAATCTCTAGCAGTCTTCTTAATAAAGGAAGGTGAGTTGTAAGGAATCATCTGATGAAGGGTAAATGTACCATACTCTATTTTAAGAAAAATACAATATAAAAGTCTTACCATGGAAGAAAATCTTTATATGGTCTTTTAAGAAAACCTCAAGAAAAATAAAGTCATGACACTATATTAAATTTAAAGCCAGTGACTTATAAGCAAAGAAAAGCAAAGATAGTCTGATTAAGGCTGTTGCATTGTTCTGCCTTTTTTTTTGTGCCTCCAATTTCTGGGGCATTTTTAGATCATAAGCTTTTAGGGCACAGAGAACAACTCCATCTTGATGTAGTACCCAGCAAACGCACGGAGAGGTTCTCAATAAACAGGCATTAAGTTCTAAGTCCAGAAGAGGTCTTAATAAGCCCCCTCTTTACTTCCTGGTAGTGCTGTTTTAACCAGATTTTTTTTTTCTTTTCTTTAAATCTCAAAATTGAGAGACTCCATAATCAGAATTTACTATGCCACTTTGCCTCGTGCTCTGCCGTGGGTATCTGTAGAGAGGACGCCGGCCCACCCTCCTGACCCATGGTTTGAGCTGCTGTGGTATGACGCTGTGCTATGTTGTCAGCCCCCAAAGCCCAGACTCCGCTCCCTCTACCTCTCTGCTTCCTGGCTTTCTTGATAAGGCTCTGGACTCAAATTTGCCTGAACCATGTTCTTTTACAGAAGCTTGGGTGCTTGACCACTCTGACAACGGTCTCCCTTACAGATTCTCGGGAGCATTAAATGAGCTCTTGTGCTATAGAAGTGACTGAGGCGGAGTAGGTTTAGAATGAGTCTTTGCTTCCTTTTAATTGGTTGCAGAGAAGAACAGGACTGGAGGGGTGGGATATTGGAGCTCCAGCTTGGTGTTTCTCAAAGTTTAATGTGAATATGCATCTCCTGCAGATACTGTTGAAATGCAGGTTCTGGGGTGGGCCTGGATTTTGTATTTCCAACAAGCTCTCAAATGATAATAGTGCTGCTGGACTGTGGGCCACATTTGCAATAGGGCGGTTCTACCTTCTGCCTTTCTCTGGGCATCCTTCCTGTGGGGAGAAAGCACCTGCAACGCAAATACTGTAACCTACTTCCCTCTTGGGCAAGAGGCCTCTACCACCAGGTCACAGGGAGCAAGAGAGCTGTGGGCTATGAGTCAGTTCCAGGCTCCCGGGATTGAGGGCAGATGCCTGGTTTCTAAAAATGCTCTCCCACCCTCTTTGGGTAATTATTTAACCTCTCTGTGACAGTTTCTCCATCAGCAGGTTTCTCTATCAGCAACGTGGGAATAGCCGGTGGGCCCCCTCAGGGGACTGTTATGGGGATTAAATGATCTTCCTAAAGGCACTCTTTCCTGAGCATGTGCCCTACCATAGCCCTTATTTTTATTAGGAGACAGGTATTTGCTAGAAGATAAGGTGTGAACAGGAGTAAATCTTTTCTAAAACAAAAACTCCTACCAAAATGTCAGCTTCCCTCCCTCCTGCAGCTTATACACTCAGGAAAGAAATGGGTAGAGTGAATGACCACACTAGGGGGCCTCTTGCCTCCAGCAAACGGGGTCAAAGGACTGCTTTGAGGATCAGTGTTGGTCCCTTCTCTGTGGGCGGATTCACCTTTTATTGCAAGAAGAGAGATGGAGCACACAGTAAAACAAACCTGTGCTTACTTGGAAACTTCACAACTTTTTAAATTGGAAAACTCCCGACCAGGAGAAAGGAGCCAACCAGGATGGGCTTTAATTGGCTATTAGTGTGCTTACCGGGTGGTGGAAATCGCTGGGCCTTTGGCTTCAGGCCGTGCTGGGCACCCACTGCAGGCATTAATAGCTCATTAACGCACACCCTGTCACTGCTTTATTTCCTAATTAATACCACTTGCTTTAGGGATAGGGGAACACAGCTATAAAATTGTTTTATCTATTACTTCAGCACTGAGGAAGGGAAAAAAATGTTATTAGCACCTCATGCCTGCCACATTCACAGTTGGGCTAGAAAATCAGAAAGATCAGCATGGATCTTATTTTTGTAATCTTCACCTCAGGGGGGAGGTGAAGGTCAGTTCAAACCCAACACCAAGCTGAGATCAGGAAGCTTGAATTTTGATGGTGTAGTCAGCCCTCCAGTTCCTTCGAGTATCTCAGAGTATGGCAAGTAGAAAGGAATGACCAAGTATAGGGCAGATTAGTCTCATTCTCCTATGAGGCTTGAGGAGAGGGACAGAAGCAGAGGACTGCTATGGGTGGGGCAGGGGGGCAGCTGTGTACTATACGCCATCACAGACATAGAAGATTTGCGTGTATTATTATGACAACTTTCTGACAAGTGGAAATAAGTGATTTGAGGAAGTATCTTTTTCTATTTCTCTTATAGGATAGAGAAATGCTTCTCAAGGGGGGTGACTTTATCCCCTAGGATATGCTTGGGAGTGTCTGGAGACATTTTTGATTGTCACAAGTGGGTGGGCCTGCTACGGGTGTCTAGTGGGTGGAGGGCAGGGATGCTGCTAACCAGTCCTGCAGTGCACATGGCAACCCCAGCACGAGGAAATACCCAGCTTAAAATGTTACTAAAACTCAGATTGAGAAACCCTGGTAAACAAAGAAAAGAGAGCCTCCCTGACTCATGGCCTGGCCTGTGTTCCCTGCTTGTTCTGGACAAATTACTGCTGGAGATGGAGGAACCATTTCTGACTCTACATTGAGAACGCCCTGCCAGTCCATGCTGCGCCATGTGCCCGCGGGGGCCAACATGCCTAGAGGAACCCAAGGCTACCAGATGGCATGGCTATGTCCCTGCTGGAGCTGTGGACTGAGGTGGCAGCTGTTGTGAGAAAACCTTCCTGGTTGGGGCCCTCACTTCACAAGGGTCAGGTGTCTCTTCCTTCCATCTCATGGGCCTCAAGATAAAATAGCTTTTCTCGTCTCTCCAAAGCTTCCTACCTTATTCCTTGCTACTCAAGAGTAGAGTGCATTATCCTCAGATTCGTCTTCCATGCTGCCTCCTGTGCAAGATTTGGAAAGATATAGGTCGAGAACAGACAGAACAGAGAACTCCTGGGCTGGTGACGGGGTTTAAATCCCAGCTTTCGAAGTTGCCAGAGGTATGGACTTGAGCAACTCACCAAACCTCCCTGTGCCTCAGTTTCCTCACCTGTAAAAGAGAATACAGATGAGAATAACAGTGTCCACTTCACAGGGCTATGGTGAGGACTGAGTTAATACATGCAGTGTGTTCAGAGCAGTGTTTGGTATGTAACAAATACCATGTAAATGGTAGCTGTACCGGGCTTGTTCCACGTTTGCCTTTTGGGTGCTGTATTTGTTGGCTAGGGCTAACATAACAACAGAAATTTATTTTCTTACAGTTCTGGAAGTCCAAGATCAAGGTGTCAGCAGGGCTGGTTTTCTCTGAGGCCTGTGAGGGGAGGGTCTGTTCCAGGCCTCTCTCCCTGGCTTGCAGATGGCTGCTTTCTCTCTGTGTCCTCACACAGCCTTCCTCTGTGGGCATCCCTGGTGTCTCTGTACATCCAATCTCCTCCTATAAGGACACCAGTCAGATTGGATTGGGACATGTCCTAAAGGCCTCATTTTAACTCAGTTACCTCTTTAAAAGCCCTTACCATGCTGAGATACAGGGAATTGGGGCTTCAACATATGATTTTGGAGGGTAATCCACGCAGCCTGGAACACCTGACAAGGACCTTGTGATAACACCAACATAGTGCTGAATGTTTAGCTGTCGTTCTAAGTGAAAAAAGGCAGGTGAATCTAGAGGGCATCATACTAGCGAAGTAAGTCAGAGAGATATCCATACTGTATGATCTCGCTTATATGTGGAAACTAAACAGCTAGAACTCATAGACACAGAACAGACTGGTGGTTACCAGAGGCAGGGGGTGGGGTGAGGGAATGAGTGAAGGGGGTCAGGAGGTACGAATTTCAAGTTCTAAGATAATTAAGTCCTGGAAATATAATATACAGCATGGCACCTCTAGTTAACAACACTGTATCATATCCTTGAAAATTTCACTAACAGGGTAGATTTTAAAATTCTCATCGCAAGAAGAAAATTGTCACTATGTGAGCTGATGGATATTAATTAAACTTATTATGGTAATCATTTCATGATATGCACATATATCAAATTATTATGTTGTACATATTAAACTAATATGATATTATCTGTCAATTACATCACATTAAAATGGTGGGGGGGGGGCAGCCAACATCTCAGGTATAAAGCCTCCTCCTTTCTTCCCCTTCGCATTCAAGGTAAGACCACGAGCCCAAGTCTTATACCTGTGTTGATTCTATCTCTATTAACTGCGTCAATAAATGGTGGCTGTTTCCCTTCCCACGCTTTCCTTTGCTAGCCATCTGGGGATATGGTAAGAGCCACACTACCGGAGTGATCATATAGCTCAGATTTTTCTAGAAAATCATGGTTTCAAGGTTCTGTCCTCCTTCCCACCTAAGAACATTCATATTTTTCATAAAACACGTTTTAAAATTTGGTTTAGAAAAATTGTGGCCATGGTGCCTACTAGGCCAACATCATAATTTGGAGGAGTGGGAGGCAGTGGCAGGTGGCAGGTGAGCAAATCCAGGAGCCAAAAGAAGGAAAGAAATGAAAAAGACCCAGAAAAATCCATAACTCTAGAACAAATCCCCAAATAATTATAGTTTATTGTAGCAGTAAGTGCTGGCCTCTAGTTTACTGCCAAATCTATTCCTCAAATAGCATGCTAGTAGGAACATTTAATACAAAATTTCCTAGCTGTAAAATGGAAATATTAATACCCACTTGTGTTTGAAGGTTTTTTTGAGGAGTAATGCTAATATCAATAAAGTCTTTTAAAAATGAACTAAAGTGACTCGGAAAGTATTACTTTTCCTCTCAATCACTACCAAGCAGTAGCTCTGTTTTAACTGAATCCTGGAAGTTGTCTCTGAATCCTGGAAGTATTACAATGATCGTCTTCATACCTGCCAAATATTCTTGCACAACATGTGCAAACGATTATGGCTCAGCTCTCAGGCCAGTGTAGGAGCTGCTGTAGGAGAGGATTCAATCCATTCACATTACAGAGTCCTCAAGGGTCTTTGGCAAAGGCCGATAGATTACTTTGTTGCGGCATTTGTTAATTGGACAGCAGACAGAGTGGCAAGAAAAATGCGCTTGTCAGCTGAGAAAAGCCCCTCTAAAAATCAACGGATACAGGCAAACCGATCTCGATGTGAAGGTTGATTAGAACGTGGCTTGTATTTTGGACAATAAACTCTATTAATGATAGTCTCTAGGTCATTAAGTATCTCTGCTGTAAGAGAAAACTGGGGCTATTAACTTCTCCAGATAGAATCAGGGGAAAGAGCGATCATTTCTTTTATAAGCAGAAGGGAAGGTTCTGCTCAATAAAGATCAATTAAACATCTCTGTTAAAAGGCTGCTTGGAGCGGGTGCCCATAGAAATTGTACTGTATTAAGTCAAGCTCTTCATTCCCTTCAGTCCTCCCCACCTTCGTATCTCGCGCTGGGGAAAATTTTAAGAGGACACTGGCGATTGTGATCTCTATAAGGTGACAGAAGTTCTCACATCTGTGGCTGAATGATCTTTGATGTTGGGTGACTTTTCATGCATTTAGCAGGGGCCGCCCCAGAGGATAGCAGGCAAATCAAACACTCTTCTGAATTCAGCTGAGCATCAGTCAACCTCATGAAAGAGTAAAAAAAAGAAAGAATCTAACGGTAGGTGCCCCAAAAGATTACTTGGTGGACAGAACTCCTAATTTTCAGGATGCAGGAAAAATTTGGGGGGCCCTCAGGGGCCTATTGTATAAAGTAAGCTCTCCACAGTCTCTGCCAACATCTTACACTTACCAAATACTATGCACTTCTAGTCTCCGGTTTAGACTGTGCCCTCTCATGTAAATTCTTTCTTTTCTTGTTCAGAATTAACTGCCTTTCTTTCCGACACTTGAATGATATACCTGCCAGACAGTTAATTTTCCAAACATCTGTCCCTCATTCAAGATATAAACTCCTTGTTGATCTTCTCATCCTCTATCACCCATCCACCCCCAATATCTGGTTTGATGCTTTGCATATGACAGGTGTGTTGAAATAAGCTGCACGTTGGCCTTGAATAAATGCCATTGCAGTAGGTGTTCTTGATAAGCATCTCCCTGAAACGTGGGCTATGCACACTAGCCTGAGTCAGGGAAGAATCCAGATGGGATGAATGAAAATGGCTCTTAGGGGGCACACCCTTTTATATTTATTCATTTTTTTAAAACTGGTGGGTTTTTAAAAAAAATATTTTACTTATTTATTCTGACAGAGAAGGGAAGGGAGGGAGAAAGAGAGGGAGAGAAACAGGAATGTGTGGTTGCCTCTCGCACACCCCAACTGGGGACATGGCCTACAACCCAGTCTTGTGCCCTGACTGGGAATCGAACTGTCAACCCTTTGGTTCGCCAGCCAGTGCTCAATCCACTGAGCCACACCAGCCAGGTCCACCCTTCTATATTTAAACCCAGAAACTGCTGGACTTCAACATTCCCTGCAGGAATTCAAATATCAAACCCTGGCCCTCTCTGAATTTTTTTTTTTTTAATTAAAAAAAATTTTTTTTTTATTGCTGTGTAACAAATTAGCACAAACTGAGCACTTTACCATACATAACCTTATTATCTCACAGTTTTTGAGGTCAGAAGTCCAGGCACAATGTGTCTGGATTCTCTACTTTGCTGGGGTCACACCAGCTAATGTCAAGGTGTTGGCCACAGCAGGTGCTACTCTGGGGCTCAGTGTCTTCTTCTAAACTCGCTTAGTTGTTGGCAGAACTAGCTTCTTTATGGTTACAGGACTGAGGACCCCTTTCTTGTTAGCAGCCAGCCCGGGAGCTCTCAGCTCCTAGAGGACACCCACTTTTCTGGCCACACGGCCTCTCCATCGCCAGAGCCAAGAATGGAGACTCTCCCCAGTGTTGAATTCTCCTCTCATTTTGATTTTGATTTCTGTCTCTGACTTCTAGACTCAGGTTCAAAGGGCTCAATAGATTTGCCATGCCCGTCAGGACAATCTCCCTATCTTAAGGTCAACTGATTTGGGACTTTAATTACATCTGCAGAATCCCTGCAGAGTAGGACTTAAATTAGTGTGTGATAGGATAATTGGACAAAGGGGTGCATTCGCCGGGGGCTGGAAATCTTGGAGGCCATCTTAGATTTCTGCCCATCACAGTCACCAACATGCTGAGGTGAAAGCTTCACTTACCTGCCTGTGCTTGACCAATGAATGTCCTCCCCTGTGTCAAGAGTTGTGCAGACAGGGAAGGCCACAAACTTGTATCAGATATTAGAAGTGCTGCTCCTTGAAGACACAACCTTGACTTTATCCCTCGATGAGGTTGATGTTTCATGGTGTTCGGAAGATTTTCATCTGCCCAGTTGCCTGATCGAGACGTGGCCTTAATAAGATGACAAAGAGCAAGCATTAATGTCTCTTTTCAAGTGGTATTATAAATGGTCTAAGAGAGGAGTCAGCAAACTGTAGCCAGACACCTGTTTTTGTAAATAAAGCGTTGGGCGGTCGCCATACCCATTCATTTCCCAATTGCCTTTGGCTGCTTTTACACTGAGCAGTTGTGACAGAGGCCTTCCCGCTCACAAAACCAAAAATACTCTTTGGTCCTTTACCTTGCCGACGCCTGGTCTAAGGCCATTCCCGTAGTTCTCTGGTGATAAGAATCACCTGGATCTCTTGTTGAAAAGACAGTTTCTGGGCCTAGCGCAGACCCACTGAGTCAGAATCTGCAGAGTAGGAGGTTTGGGAAGCCATAGTGAACAAGGTTCCCAGATGATTCTCATTACCGGGGAAATATTGGTCCCAGGTGCGCCTTCCTGTCAGTTAGGAAACAGCCTTTAAAAGAGGCAGTGGGTGTTGCCTTTAAGAGCATATAGTTTGAGGTTCTACCCCAAAGGACGTATCCCAACTTTGCTTCTCACCAAACCTTGCCATCTCAGGTAAGTTGTTTATAACTTGCAGTTTCCTTGCGTAAGAAATGAGGATAATGCTTGTTGTCAGTGCATGTATATATATTGAGTGCCTAGCACAGTGCTCCTTAGGGGTCCCTTATTAAGAGAGCAGCACTGTATAAACACCAGATGACCCCACTGTGGAAGCAGCTCATAAATAAGATGGGCCCAGCGGGGCTTTACGATAATAGTCCACAGTGCATTTCTTTTCTTCAGAAAGAAAACTCCCCTTAAAGGAGACTTCCATTATGTTTGGGATGGTATAAGTCCCTTTAGAAAATCAGATTTTTCTTCATATCACTGAATATTGTAAAGGGTCATAACTTATTACTTTAGAATATAATTAAGTTTGTAAAAGAATATTTAATTTTATGATTGAGAGCTTGTATTTAGCAGGAAATCTTTACTATTTTTTTTTTCCTATTTCTGAGGTCAATGCTTTTTGCCTGATGAGAGGTGCAAATTCAGCCATCTCTGCAGCTATTAAGTTTTTAGGTAAATTGCTGTGCCTTTGCAATACATCCTTGTAAGATACAGGACTCCGATAATACTCCAGGCAGGTTAGCAGGGAGTTTCATACTTTACTGAAAGGGGGAAAAGCCAATCTTGACTCTTTTAGTCCAGTGACCAAAGAATCATTCCATTGATTTTGTTCAGCTATTCAGGTGAGTGCAATGTATCTTGATTTGATCTTATCTGATTTAAAGTTTACTTTCTGTGGGAAAATATTAATTCTAATGTTGTATGGATAATACGGTAATACCGGACCCTTTTAAAAGCCACTTTACACAGCTGATGTAAACATCCTAGGGGAGGGTTTCCTCCAACTTTTTTTCAAATAGAATTTGCTGCCTGTTGTTCTTCTTTTCAACAGAAGAGGGAGGCAAAGACTTGCCTAAACAGTGCACTTAAGTGCCAGGCTAGTGGGAAATGGATCCACATCTATATCCTTAGAGGAACAACAGGTAAACAAGAACAAGATGAATTTTGCCAGCTATGATTTAGGTTTGGTGAACGAAAAAAAAAAAAGCACAACTGGCAAATGAGTGTGTTTTTCCATTTTTTTAACTTCAGTTTTAAAAGAAAGTACCAGTCGAGAACTGACAAAACTAAAACTGTAGAGGGGAGGGAGGACGTATTGTTCATTTTTATTAAACGTGGTGTTGGGATCTTGCAATACCCTAAAACGCAGCTGGCCAAGCATGGTGGTAGTTCAAGGTCCGTCTGAACTAACTCCCTGAGCAGTCTTCCAGGTCACGAGGCCACCTGGCTCTGAGCTCCAGCCCAGTGACTGCTGGTGCTCTTACTTCTTTCTGCTCGTCTCAAAGGGAAGACCCAGGAGTGCTGACCACCCTGCATGCATTCCTGCTAGGACTGTCCACCTCTGAGAAAGACTCCTGGGCTACTGTCTCCTGAGCAAATGCCCCTCCTCCCCCAAACTGCCAGAGCTCTCGCCTGGTGCCAGAGGCCAGAGACCTGCATGTAGCCCCCATGAAAGGCGGGTGCGAATGAGCAGCCATGTTGCCTAGAGGCTGCCTTGATCTGTGTGGGCTTTTGCCTCCTGTGGTTTCAAAAGGGGCAAGGGGCGACGCAGGGCCCTATTTCAGTAATTTTTAACCTTTTCCACCTCATGGCACACATAGACTGATTACTAAACCTCTGCGGGGCACCCGAAATAGTTTTTGCAATTTGACAAAAAAAGGTATAATTTTTATTCATTCACACTGGACAGCTATTGTTCTGTTGGCTGTTTTTTTGACAATTTTTTTTTTTTTTTTGTTTTTTACTTTTTAACCTGTTGCATTTATTTCCATTTGAAAATACTGGTGGTGGCATTGTAGGAGATAACACAGATATGACAGTACATTTAAAACTCTCAAAGAAGCTTACAACCTAGTAGAAGGAAAAAATAAGTACAGATTTGAAGCAAAATATGAAAATGCATTTAGAGAAAATAAATTTTAATGAAACTTCAAAGAGCTGGAAGAAAAGGATGTCGGGGTTCAAAGAGCCTAACATAAAGTGTAGAACTAGGGTTCTGGTGTAATGCATTATTTGACAATCTAAGGGAATAGAGGACTAACTGTATTACATATTTTTAAAATTCTTTCGGTATACTAGTGGGCCTGCCTTAGCAGATCGGTTGGAAATCACTGTCTTATTTGATGGGACATATGAATATATGGGTTAGGTTCACTTTAGAGACTCACTTTTCCCTGATAGATATAACAGTAATATCGGTTTATTTTCTGTGTGTGTGTGTGTGCGCATGCACGTGCATGTGCCTGGTGTCATGGAAATACTAAGCGATGGGAATCACTGCAGTCAACTGAACAGCGTTGCGTTTGCTGTCACTTAGCAATGTAACCTTGGACAGGTCTCTTGCCGTTTCTGGTCTTTTATCTGTAGAATGGGAATTACAATATCGGTCTCATTTTCTTTTGAAATTGTCATGAAGAGCCAGTGAAATATGTATAGGAAAGTGTCTCTGAAATGACAGTGTACTCTGTATTTAGTGTGTGTGGCAGATAGCATCTTGGCTTGAATTTTTATTTTTTAAAAAAGATTTTAAATTTATTTTTAGAGAGAGTAAGGGAGGGAGATAGAGAGGGAGATATTGACTGGGTTACCTCTTGCATGCCCCCAACCAGGGACCTGGCCCCAAACCGAGACATGTGCCCTGACTGGGAATCTAACAGGTGAGCCTTCACCTTGCTGGATGACGCCCACCCCACCGAGCCATGCTGATCAGGGCTCAGCTTGAATCTAAATAAGATTCAGAACTATGATAGTTAATAAGGACCAGTAGGGCCAGGATGGGAGTGAGGCAAGCAGGGTGGCTAGGATGCTAGACTGAAGGAGGCACTCCCTCACAGGCGTGTTTACATACTGGCTCTTGAGCTCTCAAGACGCCGAGAGTCAGAGCCACCTTGAATTTTGCACCCTAGCCACCCTGCTTGCCGCATCCAAGTCCGTATCCTGAGTATAACTAAAACATACACCTGTTAAAATTAATATGTGTTCATTGTCGCAAAGCCCACCAGCACCTAATCTAACTGTGCAGAGGTAACCACCAAGACAATTTCCGGGGCAGCCCTTCCTTGCTGTTTTCATTCATTTTCAACCTTCAGGTCTAGGCTTGTTCTCACCTCATGGATAGCAGAGAACCATGCAAATGAAACACATATCTGCCCTGGCTGGGTAGGTAGCTCAGTTGGTTAGAACGTCTTCCCGATACACCAAGGTTGTGAGTCTGACCCCCTAATCAGGGCACATACGAGAATCAGCCAATGCGTGCACAAATAAGTGGAACAACAAATTGATGTTTCTCTCGCTCTTTTTCTCCCTTACCCTCTTTCTTTCTAATATCAATAAATAAAATTTAAAAACCCACAAATTTGATCCCCAAACCTCACTGGTGTTCTAGATCTTTGTCATGGGTTTATCTGCACACTCTGAAGGGTTCACATGGCACAGACACGGCAGAACACACTTGGTCCTTACTTCAGCCAGCTTTCTCTCCCATGGTCCAAGTCTTTAGCATCTGCTCCAGGAACTCTGTCTCCTCTCTGAAAACTTCGGGTACCTCTTTTCTTCCACTTCCTGGGTAGGCTGTCTTTCTTCATCCACCCCTTCCTCCTTCATCTTGTCTCATGGAGTTAATGGGGCCAATTGAGGGCTCTACCATGTGTCTCTTACTGTCTCTCAGATGATTTCCATCAAAGGTCTGAGTGGTAAGAAACCACTTACTTTTAGGAATGGGGTTGCTGGGGAAAGATTGTCTATACTTCCATAGGTTTTGTTCCTGATGTGTATTGTCCGTATGTACATCTCTCCTTTGCCACCACCTCCCATTTTGGAAATGGAGGCACACTATACCTAGTGTCTTCTGATTGTCTTGTCTCACTAAATATGTCACAGAGACCTTCTGCAGCAACACTTCGAAGTTGATCTCATTGTTTTATTAAAGAGTTGGCTGTATTGTACCATGAGTGTGTCACAATTAATGTAACCCTTTCTGTACCAGGAGATGTTTTTGTTTCTCCTTTTTTAACTCTTGGAAATAATTTGCATTGAGAACCCTCCTACACTTTTGCTTCCTTGCACACTTAGAAATTTGTTGCTGGGTCACAGAGGATGTGTGTTTTGATGGCTGATTGTGAGCATAGAATGGGATCTGTCCCTGGTATTTTTCTTCCTGACCAACCTCCATTGGTTTCGCAGAAGGAAACAGTTTTCATTTATAGCTTAGGGGAGATGAGTGAAAACTGGAAGAGCTCTTTTCCTAAAAAATCCTCAGCAAAATCTTGTGTGGGGCACAAATATGACCGCTTTGAGAATGATAGCTCAAAAGAGGAATGAGGTTTTTCCCCCTACTACTCCATATAACCCATCCTGTGGCTTTGGCCTGGCTCTGTCAGAGGCGCGGGGACATGAAGGAGGAGGCCCAGTGGTACAGATGCAGCGCCACCCTGTGGTGGGCTGGAGAGACCGGACTTGCTTCCAGGCACTTGTACAACAAACAAAATCCCTGGAACTAGAAATAAATGAGGGTTATTTTACTGGAGGCTAAAGTCCTACCTGAACAGCAGAGAGACTGGAGCCAGTGACATTGGGTTACTGTTAAAGTGACTCCACGTGTAGCTATAGGCTGGTGCCTGGGGCAACTCAGGCTACTGTTGCTTTTTAGTGAATTTGCATTTTATGTCTCACACCATCTACATATATCAGAACAAGATAGTGGCAATAGAGCAGGAGCAAATCATTCTCTAGGCAGTGTTTATCTGACTTCAGGGACCTCTGCCATAACTCTGTGGTCCATCAGTTGGAAACCACTGAGATGGGATATTGAAAAACTGAGTGCAAATGAAATCATTAGTTCAATGTCAAAGGGGAGCGTGTTCTTTAAAGGAATCCTGGGGTGAACTCACACCATACTTAAGGAACATCCTATTACTCCTACACAGGATCCTAAAATGACTCCCCAATGTAACAAATCAAATTCTTTTTCCATAAGTCCCCACTGTATTATGAGCCCTATTTCCTGCAGCTCTGGCCAGGGCAGGTGCTGTCATCCCTACCAGCAAACAGCATGCCTGTTTGCGTCTACACCTCTGCTTATGTTTTTCTACCTCTCTGAAGTGCCACCTCTGCCCCTTTAGTAATCTCAAGCCTACCATCTGTCAACACCCTTAACACACTCTGCTCCATGTCCCGTTAGCCAACTTGGGCCCTGAGTGACTTTCCCTTTTGTAAAATTCTGAAGCTTTTATACTTGGTGTCATACATTTGATGTGGTCTCCTTTGGGGTATGTCACCGCATCTTCTCAACTAGACTAATTTCTGATATCAGTGATGCTTAAGGTCTTCACAGCTCCTTGAAGGAAGATGCCGGACTCACAATAGTGTGATAATGATTAAGCAACTTGCTGCATGATGGAAAAACTTAAAGCCAATTGGTTTTTCTTTCAAACTTGGATCTTCATATATTGGCTCTGCTTCCAGTAGATTTAAAAAATCTTTTCTCTTTCTGAAACACACACACACACACACACGAGTACTGAATACATGTCAGGCACATCCCTAATTGACAGGGTGGAGAAAACACCTGGTTGTCTGGAGCTGTGAACTGTACCAAATGAGCAGCCCATGCTCTATGGATAGGACTGTCATAACTCACCACCATGGCTTCAAAGGTGACTGTTTCCCTAGTTGTGATGACCAGGTTGTCCTCTGCATTCTTACCAGTGCCCCGAAGACCTATGTTAAATGCTTAAATGAGACTGGACTAAGGTATAGGGCATAGCCTCCCATGTAGAAGGGAGATGTATTCCTGTGAGGATTATGGCCACCAGTGTGGAAAATCAAGTCAGATGCTCATCAAAACAGAGCTAATCTGCCTGGACCTGGGATGAAGCCCCTCGTGCACAGGCCCACACATTCCGGGACCTGGTGCACGGCTTAGGAAACACTTGCTAGGTGTGAGTGGTGCTCATACTTCTATTGGAGTCAGCCCTGCTTCCTCCTGTTCTGCTTTGTATTGGATTTTCCTATGTGAACAATGTTTTCCTGACCTCTGGGTTAAGAGTGGTTATTCAGTGCACACAGGCCAATGGGCAAATTGCTAACTGGTAGAAGTTCAGGGGATCTAATATCTTGGGAGGATTTATATCAATTACTTAACTGTCTGAATACTAAATTCCTTCATATTAGCTTTTTAATAAGATGAGCTTGGTCTCACATTTATCCCAAGAAGACAGGCTTATCCAAATCATCTATATTTTAGCAGGCAGCACCACACTTCAGGTCTCAGAAACACATTTTAAAAAATTCTTGCCATGCCATATATTTTAAGTATCATTAAAAGGCCATTTTCTTACTTTAAAAAATATGTGCAAAATATGTTTTATGAAACTTATAACAAGTCTATGAAAAACTGATTATTTTTTCCACAGGGTTATGTTCAAATGAGATTTTCATTCTGCTCACCAAATGAAAAATCTAGCATGCATTGCCTTTTATCTTATTTACTCCCTCTCAGAAGTATAATCACCATGTTACCAAACAGAGAGGAATGGGCTCCTCTCTTTGACTTGCCAAATAATTTCCTGTGGTGAGCAAAGGGGTTGGTACATATCTAACTTCGGAAGCATGGATTTCCCTTTCAAATGCCTTATTTTCCTGTTCTGTGCCTCCTTTCAGTCAACTCCATGTAACTGGGTCAGAATATAATGTGGGGGCTGGTGATGGCCATCGTAGGTCATTATAAGACCCAAGGAAGACGCAAAGAGAGCTTCATGGTCAAAGATGACAATTGTTCTGTTCTTTAGTTAGGGTTTTTTTTTTTTCTTTTTTAATGAAAAATATGTGCCAGTGTGCCCACTTTCATCTTGGAGTTCTCTGGTCCTCCTTGCTACAGGCTGGCTCTGGCAGAGGCTGCCTTCCCAGCATTCACTTCCTCCTGTTCCTTAGTCTCAAAGCCATGGGGGGGAGGGAGGGATGGGGTACTGTCAGGGCTCGCCTGTGCCCTAGTATCTTCTGAGCTCTTCCCCATCAACTCTTCCATCTGCGAGTCCTGGATACTTGTTAAGCCCCCAGAACAGCCAGGGGATGGGAGAATTGGGCAACCTGTGGGAGAGACCATGGAGCAGAGGTAGCGTCTCAACATAACTAAGGTGGGCATGAGAATAGGCTTCTAAGATGGGGTAGCTGTACACACAGCGCTTGTTTCACAAATAAGGATGAATAAGGCAACACACAGAGGGTCAAGAGACTGTCGTGATGAATTCTGGGTACAGGGGAATAGGAGAGTCTGGGGAGGTAGGATTTGCCAAGAAGCAGCAGCAGCAGGAAATGGGACATTATGATGTGAAAGTGTGCCAGTGCCTGATCTGATGAGAAAAAGAATGGAGTCTCCTGTGGCTGCGGTGGCGGGGTGGGCAGACAGGTCAGTGGAGTGGGGTTGGGAGGAAAAATATGGTGATACTTTGTAAACTTGGACACTTAAACTGGGGCCATGTGGTAGAAGGTAAGTACCGTGGTGGGAGCACAAATGGACTAGTTCCATGTTAAGGGGCCACAAGGGTTTTTGATATTGGGA
Source organism: Mormoops blainvillei (assembly GCA_004026545.1). Classification (NCBI taxonomy): domain Eukaryota; kingdom Metazoa; phylum Chordata; class Mammalia; order Chiroptera; family Mormoopidae; genus Mormoops; species Mormoops blainvillei. The sequence continues at coordinate 85,574 of PVJD01003554.1, forward strand.
CTTTGGGAGTATGATTTGAACCGAGGCTTTGGAATCATCTTAAAGAGAATTTAGAAGTTGTCAGGGATAGTGGCTTTTCACCTGAGCTTTAATGACGTCGCTTTGGGGTCTGTTCTGGTCGGAAGGTCTGGGAAAAGAAGCCATGATGCTGGGATCTTAGGCCCCTGCTCCCATTGAATTGGGCAGTCCCACTTCCGTTGTACTTATTGAACTGTTGGGTAAGATTTGTTTCTTTAATTGTGGTTTAAAAAGAACACACATGCAGAGAATTTACCATCTTAACCATTCAAGTGTTTGGTGTGTTAAGTATACTCACATTGTTGTGAAATAGATCTCCAGAACTTCTTCACCTTGTAAAACTGCAACCCTTTAAACAACAATTCCTCCCCCCACCCCTACCCTGCTCCCAGCTCTTGCTAACTACCATTCTGCTTTCTGTTTCTATGAATTTGGCTAGCCAAAAAGTTTTGGGTTTTTTCCCCTCAAAACAGTCATGCAGCAGAGAAGTTTTGAAGTCTACTGACCCATCATTCCTCATGATCCCCCAGCCCCACTCTGTGAGGAAACTGGGATCCTGGGAGTCCAAAGTGGCCACAGTAGAGATGTTATAAACAGAGATACTTAAGTCAGACTATCAGGTTCAAGTTTGGGCTCTGATGCTAACTCTCTTCTGTGTGTGTGTGTGTGTGTGTGAGAGAGAGAGAGAGAGAGAGAGCTTGTGCAATTGCACAGTTGATTTAACTAGGTGCCTCAGTAGTTTCATCTGTTAAAGGGACATGATAGTAATAGTATCTGCTTTATGCTGTAAGGAATAGGTGACGTAACCTGAATAGAGCCCTTGGAATAGGGCCTGGCACTTATGAGTTTGCTATTATTAATGTTAAGCAACTTCTTAGCACGACATAGCTCCTCCTAAGGAGAGCTGTTACTTTCGGCCTGCCGCCAACTCCCTTGGTGCGAGTCTCTTGAGTTCCCATTTAAGGTTGAATAGATAGCTTTGACTCACATGCTTTCCTCCTGCGCATCCCTATTTCTCACCTAGGGCATGCCATTGACCTTGGCAGATGTTCCATCAATATCTTAATCCTTAAGGGGAAAGTGCAGCAGGACATATACAGCACAAGGACAGTTATCCTACAACATCAATTCAACAAATATTTACTGAATGCTTTTGACGTGGAGATACTCAGTTAGGTGCTAGGGACACAGAATGAACAAACCAGGCAAAAATTCTTGCTCTCATAGAGCTTGTGTTCTCAGGGTGCAAGTCTTTGCACTACAGCCATTCTAAGAAGTGAAATGTTTTTCTTGGGCTCATCTACTCCAGGAAGATGAAAAGTTTGCATCAAAGTGCTCAAGTTTGGAAATGAACACTGTAGACTTACTGCTAGTGGTGCCTTTGAAAAATGGTTTGTAAAAATAGATACTAAAAATTGTTCAGAAATACTGGTGCTCTCAGGTTGAGACAATTTTTCAGATACAAAGTTTCCAAATCGATTTATCTCAAGTTCTTATTCAAGGGCTGTGCTCATAGTATAGTCCATCATATTTAGAACTTGGCGAGGGCAGCGTAAGGCTTGTTATACTTCTGTTTCCATCAGATGTGAGGAGGAATGTGAGGTTCCACCTGCCTACCCCCCGCCTATCCCCCACTCTCTCCTGGGCTCATCCTTTCCTCCTTAATCTGAGCAGATGACATGCAGACACAGAGGAAGCTGAAACAGGCACAGTGGGGTTGGAACTAGTCTTTTTTTGCGGGGAGAAAGGAATTGCCATCAAAGTAGGCAGGATGCATTGAAGTTCATCTGCCATGGGCTGGGGCAACCAGCTAGGAAGGAAAGTTCTGTGACACTGGCACTCGTGCTGCTTGCCTCTTCCCTGTGCCACATGCATCACAGCTATTGCTAAAACGCATAGAACTTCTTTCCTGGGATCTTACAAATGCTTCATTTATGGGTATTTCCAGTCTGCTGCTGCCAGTCAGTCAAGGTTGGCAGGTGATACGCATGCCCTGTACCACCAGAAACTACTAGGACTGACATGATGGCCTTAAAGCCATCAGACAACAGCTGGCAGCCATGGCCAATTGTTTGTCGCCTAAGCAACACGCCATGATCTTTACTTCTTTCCTGCTAGAGTCCTCCATTTTCTTCCGGTTGGACGGAGATCCCTTGATTTTTAGGGAATGGAAGTCTCCCTTCTAACCCTAAGAGGGGGAATGAATCATGAAGGTCAGGACAGTTGTAATAATCCCACTTCTCTTTGCCAGCAATCCTTGCAACTCTAAGTGGCCATGTGACACTGGCCAATGAGTTTGGTGGTGGGGGTCCAGGAAAGATTAAAAACAAAAACAAAATCCCTGGCAAAAAGGTAGACTATGAGAAGAAAGCTTTCCCTCCTGCCTCATTCTTCCCATGTGAAACACTGCTGTGATGACAGAACGCTTGGAGTAGTAGCAGCCAGTGTATATCCCTGAGTGTTTTTTTTTTTTTTTTAAACACATGAAAAAATCAAATTAGCTGAAGCCCTGATATGTGCAGGCTCTCCAGAGTGGACTGTCCACTCCCAGATTTTGTTATGTGACAAGCTAATGTCTTTATCACAACAGCCTGTGTGGGTCTGATTGCCTGTTACTGGAGATGGTGAGTTTGAGCCTTTGCCTTTGAGGTCAGATGCCCACATTGCATATGGGTTTGCATAATTGCCACCGGTACGTAACTAAGAAGGTACATGGAATAAACGTACTGAATCATCTATGATTTTTGACTCAGGCTTATTGAACTGTAGTGCTGAGGTGAGGCTTTAGAGAATGTCTAATCCCAAGTTTTCCACAGTAGTTTCTATGGAGCTGCAGGCCTATACGGCACTTCTACCCAGAAAGGTTCTATGACCAGTAAGAACTGGGAACCCCCTCCTGCCATATCTCCTCCTCAGGGGAACAAGCTCTGTGTCTACAAGTCTGTCTATTCTCTCTCACTGCTTTCATTCAGGGCCCTTTTCTCGCTTGTCTGGATCTGTGTGGAAGTCCTATTTCTGGTATCTCCATGTTCCATGATTCCTATTTTTAAAGATGAGTTTTTATCTATTTTATTTGAGGAAATTTTAATTTTTCCATTACATTTGACACACAATATTTTAGTTTCCGTTGTACTAGCGATTAGACAGTTATATACCTTAAAGTGATCAACCAGATGAATCTACTACCCACCTGACCCAATACATAGTTATTATAATATTATTGACTATATTCTCTATGCTGTATTTTACATCCCTGTGACGATTTTGTAACTGCCAATTTGTACTTCTTAATTCCTTCAACTTTTCCACCCATTCCTTTATTTCTTTTTATTTTCCTGTTGCCTCCCTTCATTCACAGCTGAGCCCATGCTAGGTGCTGGCACCTTTCCTGTTGCTGGGAATACAACAGTAGACAAAACAGGAGATTGCTATCCTCATGGAGCTTATATTCCAGTGAAGGGGGCTATATAGTAAAGAGTTCCAAAGAAACACATGCCACCTATGTAGGAACAGAACTTTGGAGAAAAATCAGCCAGGGAAAGGAGAGGAGATACAACTTTAAGGGAGTGTCAGGGAAGGCCTTTGTGCGAAGGTGCCATTTAGGTAAGGGCCTGAGGGTGGGTGAAAATATTTGAGGAAAGACTTTCCAGGGAGAGAGAACAGCACATATAAATGTTCTGAGGTAGGGGAGAGGTCCTGGTACGTTTGCAGAAGAGTGAAGAGGAGGAGTGGAGTGGAGTGGAGGGGGAGCATAGTGGGGCCCACGGTCAGCTGGGGAATGGGGGCCAGTCATGTGATACCTCCTTGACCTTTGTAGGAGCGTGGCTGTGCTCTGAATAAAGTGGGACACCTCGGGGAAGTTTTGAGGTTCCCCCTTGAGAGGGGGAGGGATGTAACAGACATACCTATTTTGCTGTGATGAGAGTAGATTGTGGGGGTGGCACAGGAAGGGAAGAGGAAACCATTAGCAGGTCAATGCAATAATCCAGTCAAGGGGTGACAGCTTGGGTCACGGTAGTTACAGGGGCAGAAGTGAGAATTAACTGGATTCTGGATGTATTTTAAAAGTATGGACAGGATGTCAAGACAAATTAGTTACAGTTATGGGAAAAAGAATGGAATCAAGGATGATTCTATTTTTTTTCCCCCTTCCTAAACTAAGCAACTAGATGGATGGAATTGCTTTTTACTTTCATTGGGAGGAATGTGGGAAGAGAAGGTTTTGTGTGTGTTGGGCGGTGGTGGGGAACATAAGGAACTCAGTCAGACAAGGTAAGTTTAAAATGCCTGTTAGACATGTCAGTGGGGATGTTTAGTAATCTCTCATATATTACCTGTTGCAATGCACTTCTGGAGTTCAGGGACTGGCTACAGGCTAAAGATCTGCACCTGGAAGTCATCAGCAAATATATCACACTTAATGCAGTGAGACTGCATGCGAACACCTAGGGGTGGATGTAAGTGGAGGAGAGGATGTGTGAGGACCGAAGCCTGGGGGGCTCCAGCGTTTGTGGAGGTGAGTAGGAGCCTGGGAAGGAGCAGCCAGGGGTAAGGGGAAGAGTATAAAGTGCTGGGAGATGAAGATATTTCCAGAAGGATAGAGTGATCAGCTGGGTCTCGTGCCGCTAATTGGCAAATAGGATGAGGACCAAGAAGTAACCCTTGGATTTAGCAAGAGGGGAGTTGTAGGGAGTGTAGCTAAACTACTCCATAGTATTGCTGCTTTGGCATCCATATGGCTTGGTCAAGTGGCCTGCAGGGACCTTAAGCTGACACTAGCCCCTTCATGAATGTATGTGCCCTAGAAACAGCCCACAGAATCACAAGCAAATGCAGGTTCTTGATATGACTTCCCCAACAGCCCTTGTGATCAATAGTCACCCCTGCCTTGCAAGGGTGACTTCCCTTCTGTGCCTCTTGGACAAGAACCCTGTGAAGCTCACCAAAACCCTGTTCATTTTGTTTGAACTGGCCAATCTGGCTTTAGCTCAGGAACACCAAAGCACTCTGTCTCAGGTCCTGCTTCTCTCTGTCTTGACCTCCACGTGTGGCCCAAGGGGTGTGCTATATACCTCCTCTGGGATCTCTGAGTAATAAACTTCCCTCTTTTACGGTCTGTTGTTGATGCAGGACCCACCAACTGGCATCCTACATTCCACCTAACAAATGTTAATTTAACAGAGTCCTAACAGGAGTTCACCAGTGGAGCTGACAGGGAAGTTCTAGTGGAGGGTTGGGAGCAAAAGCCAGAGTGGAGCAGAGAGGAAGAGGGACAGTGAGTACAGACAAGCCCTGGAGGGAGTTTTGCTCTAAGAACAGAATGGGGTCGTAGCTCAAGGGGAGTGGCGGGCGGTCCAAGAAGAGACCTGTCAAAGCAAAAATTACACTGGACAAAGCTAAACAGGCAAGGAAGTTTTTATTCAGGGTTATTGAAACAGGGGCGAGAAACCAAAACTCTTCTGAGCTCAATTCACCTGAAGCAGTGGGTGGTAGGTTTTTTAAGGCCTGTAGTGAGAAAGTTATGGGTCATCTCTGCCTGCTAATTGGCTTTATCCAAAGGAATTAAACTTCTCATATCATCTGAGAGGAGGTATTTGAGAACTCGGTGCAAGGTGCCCACTTAGGTCCGGCTCCCACCCTGCCATATAAACTGGGTTATTAGGATAAGTTCTCCTTTGATTGCGTTTCAAGAGATGGTTCCCAGGTCTTTGAGAAAGATGGTCTTGGCTTGTAAAACTGACAAACTTTTAAAAAGATTTATGTACAGTTCAAAGGGACAGGGAAAATATTTACAATTATAAATTTTCTAAAGATGCTCTGAGAAAGGGACATCAGAAACCTAGAGTTGGAAAGAATCTTGCCTAAAGTTAAGTCAAGCTGAGGGGGGGATATTAAAGCCATTTTGGTTAATTTCTAAAACAAACATCAGCATTGGCTGGGTAGCTCAGTTGGTTAGAGCATCGTCCTTATATGCCAAGGTTGCAGGTTCAATCACCAGTCATGTACAAGAATAAACCAATGCATGCATAAATATATGGAACAACAATTGCATGTTTCTCTCTCTCTCTCTCCCCCCTCCTCTCCCCGCTCCCTCCCTCCCTCTTCTTCCTCTTCTCCCACCCTCTCTCCCCCTCTTTCAAAATCAATAAAAAAATATATCATCTTTCTGTATAAAATTTCTGATGTCTACAGGACAATCAAAACCCTTTCCACTCTCCATGCTCCAGAGTTCACGGGTCTGCACCCCCAACCGCTCTGCAGCCTGCACCATGCGCGAGATCGTGCACATCCAGGTTGGCCAGTGCGGCAACCAGATCGGCGCCAAGTTTTGGGAGGTCATCAGTGATGAACATGGGATCGACCACACTGGCAGTTTCTATGGAGACAGTGACTTACAGCTGGAGAGAATCAATGTGTACTACAATGAAGCTATTAGTAACAAGTACATACCCCGGGCTATCTTGGTGGATCTGGAGCCGGGCCCAATAGACTCAGTCAGGTCTGGACCACTGGGCCAGATTTTCAGGCCTGACAACTTTGTGTTTGGCCAGAGTGGGGCCGGGAACATCTGGGCCAAGGGCTACTACACAGAGGGAGCTGAACTGGCAGATTCAGTCATGGACTTGGTGCGGAAGGAGTCAGAGAACTGTGACTGTCTGCAGGGCTTCCAGCTGACCCACTCCCTGGGGGGTGGCACCGGCTCAGGGATGGGCACGCTGCTTATCAGCAAGATCCGGCAGGAGTACCCAGACCGCGTCATGAACACCTTCAGCGTGATGCCCTCACCTAAGGTGTCTGACACAGTGGTTGAGCCCTACAACGCCACCCTCTCTGTCCACCAGCTGCTGGAACACACGGACGAAACCTACTCCATTGACAACGAAGCCCTGTATGACATTTGCTTTCGCACCCTGAAACTGAGCAACCCCACGTACGGGGACCTCAACCACCTTGTGTCGGCCACCATGAGCGGGGTCACCACCTGCCTGCGCTTCCCAGGCCAACTGAATGCAGACCTACGCAAGCTGGCAGTGAACATGGTGCCCTTCCCACGCCTGCACTTCTTCATGCCCGGCTTTGCTCCCCTGACCAGCTGGGACAACCAGCATTACCGGGCCCTGACAGTAGCTGAGCTCACCCAGCAGATATTTGACGCCAAGAACATGATGGCTGCCTGTGACCCTCGCCACGGCCGCTACCTGACGGTGGCTGCTATCTTCCGGGGCCACATGTCCATGAATGAGGTAGATGAGCAGATGCTCAACATGCAGAACAAGAACAGCAGCTACTTCGTGGAGTGGATCCCCAACAACGTGAAGACGGCTGTGTGTGACGTCCCACCCCGAGGCCTGAAGATGTCGGCCACGTTCATCGGCAATAGCACTGCCATCCAGGAGCCATTCAAGCGCATCTCGGGGCAGTTCACGGTCATGTTCCGGCGCAAGGCGTTCCTGCACTGGTACATAGGGGAGGGCATGGACGAGATGGAGTTCGTCGAGGCAGAGATCAACATGAATGACCTGGTGTCTGAGTACCAGCAGTACCAAGATGCCACGTCCTACGAGCAGAGTCGGGAGGAGGAGGAGGAGGTGGAGGAGGCAGAGATAGTGGAGGAGGATGAGGGTGAGGATGAGGCTTAAGAACTTCTCAAATATATCGTGCCTCCTTAGTGAACTTCTCTTGTCCTCAATCATGCATGGTCTTTGTATTTGTACATCGTGGTGCTCAGTTTTGCCTCTGTCAAAAGTTCACACTGCTGATGTAAAAATGTGGAACTCCTCTAAAAATTACAGTATTGTCTAAGTTATCTATACTAATTAAAAAGCATGCGTCAAAAAAAGAAAAAGATTCTTTCCCTAGTCTGCCTCTGCATTGACATCTGTAGCCACCCTGCCTTTTTCTGAGACCTACTGATGCCCTAGCACGTTCGTCTGGGCCCAGACCATTTCAGGAAGTGTCGTGCAGCCTTGCCTTTTCCTAGCTGTTCCCTTCTTTCTAGTTACTTTTCAGGGCTCGCCCTTTGTAGAGCACAACCCTCTCCTCACCTCCTCTGTGGGACACTCACCTCCAGGAATTAATGCTTCTCCCCTCTGCCAGTCCCTAGAGTCTGTGCTGCTTTTATAGCACCATCTGTTTTGAGGGCCTCATTTGGTTTTTGAATCCCTCAAGGGCACAGGCATATTTCATTGATGTTATTGGTCCCACCTAAAGAATGTTTGTCTCTCAGTAATCACGTGGGGTGAGATATGATGTGTATAATGTTTCAGAGGACCTGTTGTCCTTTCCTCCTAAAATATAGATTTTGTCAGCTGGGAAAAGGTATAGAACATTGTATTTATAATATTTGGCATGATCTACCGCTAGCGTTTATTTTGAGTACAGGTCTTACAGTAGTTTCCACTGCCTAAGAAGTGAGGGTGATATAAAGGTAGTGGTTGCCTCTGTTTCTGCCTAATGGCAAGAAGTTGATTCTGAGTATGTAAGCCTTCCAAGGACTATATGTAATAACTGCTAGTAAAATCTGAGATCTCAGGACTATGAAGCCTCAACCATGTCAGTGCCAGACAGCTCTATTCCCCAGCTGCATAAGAGGTGGAGGGGGATGTGGAACTCCATGATTACAGATTGACAAGTTGGTTTAATATCAAGTCGAGAGAGAGCTTCAACTACAGAGTTGCTGGATTGATTAAGTAACGCAGCATCACAGGCTCTAATGGTTGGGGTTTGACGGGAGGTTTCACAGGGTGTGGAGCTTTAGGGTTCACCTTGAGAGCCCATGAGAAGAGCTGATGCTTTCACCTGTTACTCTGCTGTGGGGGCTCACTAGCTTCAGACCTCTGAATGGGGCTAGAGGCAGGGGTGGGGGAAAGCTTTAGAATTAGTAGGAGAAAATGAACATGAAGACAAAAACCAATAAGTGGTCACGGAGCTGCCAAGAGTGAAGGCAGTAACGAGACAGAATTAGCTCTTACTGACAACTTGAAATTGCCTGCAACATTATAAAAAAATCAATCAGCCTGTGAAAAGCAGGCTCACAGTGACCACTGGATGCTGTGATGTTTGCAATTTGTCTGGACACTAATTTAGAGAAACCAAAGGGTTTTAACCTAATACACAGCTTTTGGCCAGTACAAAGCTTTTAAAGAGAAGGCTGAAAATTAGCTTCATCTAGGGTTATTTTTCTTCAGTCATCTTAAAATCAGTAGAACTAAAATTAGTTGATTACTCATTCCTCCAACCTAATATATATTGCTTTTTCGCTGTCCTAACAATGTGTAATGAGAAGTTTTAGTGTCTTTTTTCCTACTGTATAATCCTTTGTGAATTGTTCCTTTGCGTTTTTTCTTCTCTAGTGGCAAATGAGGGGGGTGGAGAAAAAATTTAAAAATTTTTATCCTCACCCAGGACATGCTTATTGATTTTTAGAGAGGGGGAGGGGGAGGGAGAGAGAGAAGGGGAGAGAAACATCAATCAGTTTCCTCCCACATGCACCCCAGCTGGGGACTGAACCTGAAACTGAGTCATGTGCCCCAGCTGGGAATTGAAACATGACCTGAGCATCTACAGGACGATGCTCCAACCATCTGAGCCATACCGGCCAGGGCAAGAAAAATAAATTTCCGTCTACCCTTCCAAGTCCTTCTGGCTGGCTAATAATTGACATGAGGGATTAACAGGAGAAAATAACCAAATTATCTGTACATATGGGGGTTCCCTAAGAACGTAGGTCTCAGGACAAATAGGGCAGTTACAGTTTATGTGCCATTCTGGACTAAGACCAAGGAGCTACCTTCAAAGGTAAAGCAGGCAATTCACAGGTAGATGAGAAAGAGCACACATTTGGTAAACATTCTTGTCGGACCACCCAGAAACAATGGGACCCAGAGGAGAGTCTAACAAACAGAAGTTGCTGGCTGGCTCCTTCCTGCCTGCAACACTTAGTTTATATTATGCTAAGGTGATAGCTCTCTTCCTTTAAGCAGGCTTTTCTAGCCGAATTGCTTTCGGCAGGTAAGGAGGAGGATCAAAATCTGACTTTTTTGTTTCTTAAAAATAACCAGATTAAAATATCCCAAAGTTATATTTTGGGGTGACAAGCTCTGCTTTCTCTTAACACTGTTATTGTATCCCTTAAAATTTTGAATGGGTGTAGGAAAATATTAGCCTCCTTAATTCATTCTAACAGATGTGGATGCTGAACATATATAGAGACTTCTCAAGGAATTTCAGTCTCTTGGGAGAGGCAGATGAGTCACTCTACAATTAGAATGGGTACAGAGAGAAGTGTTTGTATTGTATCTGTCGTAGCAGGGCAGAAATTGTATGTGGCTGCTAACTGTATCCGCAGAAACTGGCACATGGATGGAACTTTGTACAATGTTTAAAAAAAGGAAAAAAAGCCTCTAAGGAAGTGGGTGGGTTCAGAAAGGGAATTCCAGACATAGGGGCAAGCAAGTACAAAGTTCCAAGAGTATAAACAAATCTCAGGTGTTACATGATGGCCAGGTGGTAGGGCTGCAGGGAGTCAGAGTGCCAGTGGAGGTGGGTTTAGATCACGTAGGGCCTGGGGTGGAAGGGTGTCCATCTTCTGAAAGCTGTGTGGAGCTATGGAAGTCTGCACACAGCAGGTGCTCACACGTTGTTTGTCACAGGGCTGAATGAATGAATGAAAGGGCTTTAAACCAGGGAGGCCTTTGGTTAGATTACTGTCTTAGATTCTCCTGCAGCTGTGGGAAATGGTCCGGAAGGGGGGGTGGGTCTAAAACAGGAGTCTTACCTGGGGGTGATTTTGCTCCCCAAAGTAATTTAGCTTATTATAACTTAGAGGCTGACCCTAGCATCTGGCATATAGAGGCCAGAGATGCTGCTTCATATCTTACAAGGCAAAGAACAAATTCCCCTTTCCCCCCCAAAAAGAAGTATTCATCCCAAAATGATGATAGTTAGTGCTGAGGTTGAGAAAGCCTGGTATAGAAGGAGAAAGTCATCAGAAAGCACACAAGGTTGCAAATTTACTGAAACTACAACTGTAATGTATAGAGAAAATATAGTTCCTTAAAGTTGCCTAGAGCTTATTCTCAAGAGCCCCACTTACCAGTTAGAAGGAAAAAAATTAACACTATTTAGTCTAATGCAGTTTAGAACTTGGTATGATCCAATAATTGTAGAAAGTCCCTTTAGAGAGTGATCAGTTTTTTGAGGATAATTGCAACAACCTCTCTTCCCCAACTTTCCAAGATTTTCTCCAAGTTAGTATCTGAGTTTGTGGGAGGAGAGGACTCATGAGACCTCATATGATGTCATGGAGCCTAGAGAATTCTTTGAAGAGCTCAGGGACCACTGCTGTGTTGAAGGAACTGTTATCCTATGGTTTTCAACCCAGAAAGGACTTTAAGAACCTCTGTAATATTTTTTGGTTTTGTTTACATATTTGAGCTTCATGTAAGATTTTATTTGAGGAAAAGAGTTTCTGCTAAAAAAACATTCGAAAACCACTAACCTGACACACCATTGAGCTCATCTACACTGGAGTGTGAGTTAACGGCTTAGATCATTGTCCTATGATCAAGCATTTTTATGAGTATCATGACATTTGCTTTTAGGTTTTGCTCCTGCAAATTGGGCTGCCAAAACCTTTTAGTTATGTCCAATTTTGTCATCATTGTGTAGATGTGGGTACAATCTTTCCATCATGGTCAATGTGTTTTTTACAAATGTAGCAATTTCTCATTGAAAATTGCCCTCCTAAGGGACCATAATAGATTTCATGGTTCTCCAATGAGGAGGGAAGGTGCTAACTAGCCATGTGGCTCAAAGTATACCATTACAGTAACAACTTTGCTTTGAGGAATAAAGAGCTGGTATTATAGCCTTAAAATTCCCTTGTAATACCAATAAAAAGAGATTTTCACAGTTCTATGAATAAAGGTTCTTCAATAATTCCTTCTGGGTGGCTGAATCTCTTCTGTTTCACCTGTGAGATTAGAAGACAGTAGTTGAGAGAAGGGTTGAATAGGGCTGAAAGGGATTTGTGATGAGGAATTAACAATAACATCAATTATTATAAATATAATAGGAGGCAATGTTTTTTGAGTACTTATTATGTTCTAAGCGATGCTCTGAGCCCTTCTCATTTATTAACTCTAACCCTCACCATTGCTCTACAAATAAGTACTGAGACAGGAAACTGAGGCATGGAGAGATGAAGTAACAGTTAAGGTCATACTTGGCTGAGTCCGATTTAGTCAAACCCAGACCTTTGGTCTGGTTCCAAAGTCCAAGTGCTGGGTTTTCTGTGCTGTGGACTGACTGTTCTCTCTGCTTTGATGTTTTCGGCATTAGGTTTGTCCATCTGCCTGCATTAGAAAAGCAACATCATGTCATCAGTGTTCTTTAGCAAGGATTTGGAACACTTGGCTCCTTAAAGGGCAAGGCAGAGAGCTGTATATTGTGGGGGATTTGGTGAAAATTCTTGGAGCAGAGAGTGAATTGTAAGCTCCAGAATTCTTCCATTTATGATCATTCCCCTTGTCATGGATGGTCTACCCTGGGTTTGTGTGGCCTAGGGGTATGGGTCTAGCAGGGCATCGATCATAAAGTCTACAGTGAACCTAGCACTGTGCCAGCATCGTGGGAGTTAGAGAGACATCTCCCTACTTCTTTGCTAATGGTTTGGTATATCTGAAGAAAGAAGTTTGTTTTTTAAACACCATCTCTGTAGCAAGTACCATGCTAGACATTTTACATTGGTTCTCATTGGATTCTTCTGACATCCTTGGGGGGCTGGTACTAACCCCATTCGATGGGTGGAAACTGAATCTTAGAGGGACTAAGGTGCCTGTTTAAGGTCACAGAGTCAATAAAGGGCAAGCCCAGGAATCAAAACCCGGATTAAATTAAAGAGCATGATGTCAGCTTTAATGAGATCTCTTTATCATGTATGGATTTCATTGAATCCAGAGAAATGAAGAGCCAGTTAACTCTGGAGAACTTTACCCACTTTCCATGGAGTGTTAGTTTTAGAAGATGTTATTTCTGCGGGGGCTGGGGCAGGAGAAATAGCTAATTCTGTAGTCACATATGAGAAGTGGCATACCATTTTACTCTTAGTGATTTACAAAGCTCATCAGCTTAATGAGACCCCGAGAAATCCTGCAGGAGGAAGTTTTTTGATCTTGTCTAATCCATCCAGTGTTTCCCAACTTTCTGAGGCATAGTGATCAGCAGAAGACCAGCTTGGAAGATGGTGGTTTGAAGGAGGAAGTCCATAGGAGAAGCAAGTACATGGGCAACCTACCATCAGATGGTTAAAGTACCATTTCCTCTGTAGCATCCAGAGCCTTCCTGGGTCTTCTTAGGTGCCAAAGGAGAACGGATCAAAACCATATAGCCCAAACTCAACTTTGCTAGAAGTAACTCACATTTGCTGCCCGTGTTAAAAAATTTTTTTTGATTGAGATAATTCACATACCATAAAATTCACCCTTTTAACATACATAATTCAGTGGTTTTAGAAAGATTCATAAAGTCATACAGTGTCAAACTCCAGAACATTTCATGCCCCTAAAGAAACCCTATACCCATTAGTAGTCACTCCCCATTTCCCCTTCATCCCACTGCCTGGCAACCACCAATCTACTTCAGGTCTCTGGATTTGCCTATTCAGGACATTTCAAGTAAATGAAATCACACAATATGTGGCTTTTTATGCCTGGGTTCTTTCAATTAGCAAAATGTTTTTAAAACTTATTTGCACTGGAGCACATGTGAGTACTTCATTTTTAAGGCTAAATAATGTTCCATTGTTTGGTATGTGTTGCACCTGCAGTTTGGGAAAGCAAAGTGACAGCAGGAGAGGACCCAGTCTTCACCGTGGCTAGGGAAAGGTGTGAGGCGGATCCACCTGTTGTTTTTTTTTGTTTTGTATTTTTTTTTTTTTGCTTGCTGCTCACTTGGATGCTTTGTTTGTGTGGAGGAACTTGATCCTCAGACCTGGGCAGGGGAAGGCCTGGCCCATCAGGGGTTTGGTTCCAGTTGAGGCATGTGACCTCCAAGCATGCCTGGATTCATCAGAACAGAGGCCTATCCCCTGGTTAGGGTCGCCGTGGGCCAATGTGTTAACCTTTTGTCACCACTTGCAGAGAATCTCCCTGAGAACGGACAAACTGTAATGGAAAACAGAAGTCTTGTAAATCACCTTAAACAACTGGATCACATAAAATGCTTGGGTAGTTTTTGACTGGTAACTGTAACTACCAAAAGGTTTAAGGTGAGTAGGGTTGACAACTCTCTCATCTTGCTTTCCTATTAAAAGGTGAGCAGGTCTCACAAATTCTATTACATATACAGACAGCTAGTAAACATTTATTTGCAAGCAGGAACCAAAATAGTTCAATCAATTTGTTCTATTAGCTTTATGAATTTCAAAATCCCTTCACTTTTACGTCTGCAATAAAATTGCTTTTTTTTTTTTTCCATGTTTGACTACTAACAATTTTAAGCCTCATTCCTTTCTCTTCCCCTTCTGTTTCTTATGGGCAAGCTGATCAGAAAGCCTGGGTGCGCCTTCTGGGGTTCAGTGGTAGGGGGAATTCAAATCATGCAGGCCCCTTCCCTTGGGGGAACCTTCCCCTTGGCCCCATGCCTAATAATAATAATAAAAACCCAGGCCAGTCTCTCCTGTCCTTCGGTCTCTACATCTGAATCCAATTTTGGGTCAGGGTCCATCCTCTGTCTGCAGAGGGGCTACATCACAGTTTTGCGTGGAAGGTTGACTTGGGGTAGAGATGACGGTATCTCAGAGGCAAGATTCTTCTATGTCGAGGTCAGCATCAGGTAACCAGAAATCTTCCAAGCCTCTAAACACCTGGCTTGATCCAAGGCTTGTTAGGGATGAACACGGTGGAGCGGGGGGCACAGCTAGGGGTGAAAGCCATAGCCCTGGCAGAAATGATAGATGCTATTCTTGTGAGGGAGAAGAATGTCTCAAGTACTCAGGTAATCCAATTATCTTGTTTTGTAACAGCTTTAAAAATTTTTTAAGTTATTTATTTTTAGACAGAGGGAAAGGGAGGGAGAGAGACATCAATGTGTGGTTACCTCTCGAGTGCACGCTACTAGGGACCTGGCCTGCAACCCAGGCATGTGTCCTGATGGGGATTTGAACTGGCGACCCTTCAGTTCGCAGTCCAGCACTCAATCCACTGAGCCAACAAGCCAGTGCTCCCCATGTCTTGAATATCTTTAATTTCACCATTAAGAACCCATTCCTAACATTCGCAATGCTAATTAGCCACTATTTTCTTAGTCACTATGTTAATCGGCATAACCTCTGGTGGTGGTAGAGACTCTTTTTTCTCATACTTGATCTTTGTAGAGACCCTGGATCCAGCTATGCCTGGTGCTAGACCTTTTTGTGAACTTGACAATTACATGAGCCAATCAATTCCTTTCTTGTTTTAGTTAAAGCTGGTATGAATTGGGTTCCTGTCAGTTACTTCTAAAACACTTTTGCACAAAACAGAATGCTAGAAATGTAGAGCTGACGGCTTAACAGGCCTATATGTGTCCCTCCTACCTAGTTCCTCAACATTCTTCAACTAAACAATTTCTGATATTTGTATGTTGGGGAGGGAAGAATTCCCCCTTCTACCCTTCTTTTGTTCTTATGGCTGGACTGATAATAAAACAATAAAATTGACACAAGACTAGGTTAACAGGAGAAAAATAAACAATCTAATATGTCTGCCCAGGAGAATCACAATATGAGCTCAGGGTATAAAATGAGGTTCAAAGAAATGATCAAGCCAGGCGCCTTTGTATACTATTTAGAAAAAAGCCATAAATTTGTGAAAAATTGACAGGACAAAGAAAGTTAATGCTTACTGTAAGGGAATCTAAAGAAGACTTGGACATTTGTTAATGAGGAATTTAAAGTAGTAAATTAGGCTATGAGAACTGATTATCTAGACTTTTGGCTCTGAGTTTAATTCTTGTGGTTAAGAGGTGTCTTCCAAGTGTTGGGAAGACACCTTTCACATGGGAGGTTTATTTCCTGCATCCAACGACACAGGGAGGGTCAAGGTGTCCTCCTGGCACCAGCTGTTGGTCAAGTAACTTTAATTATAAGTAATCACTATGCCATTTCTGGATATTTTGCGGTGGCTCATCTTAGGCCCCAGCATGTGTAACTTAATGTTTACGGACAATAGTAAAACCTTCAGTATCCCGAGGCAGGCTCAGTTCTTACTCCCAGAAAACGCAAATCCCCCCTGCTGCAAAGTTAAATATTGTTCTAAATTTTAAAGCTGCTTGAGTGAAACCTTCTTCCACTTTATTCCCGTCAAGGCAAACTTCATGGGTGGGCACTTTGTTAAACAACTTTCCAAGAAGATTGCAGCCCTGGGACAAAAATGGAAAGCTTTGCTCAGCCTTAGAATACATGTTAACAATGGAGGAGGCATGAGAATCCTCAAAAATAAACATGACCACAAAAGAATGATCCTTGTTTGTTTTTCATGCAAATTAGCATTTCCAGAGGACTTCAATTTTTTTTTTTTTTAAACAAACTGAGGTTAAAAGCAACCGAGGGCTGTCCTGATGAATCCCTTATTCTGCTCCAGGGTGAAAATATGGTGTTTTCACTGGATCTCTGCCTTTTTGGTTCTTTGAGTCATTCAGTGTTTATAATAGTAAGATGAGCAAGAGTAGTTCAAAAGCCTCTAAACAAAGAGGTGGGCCCATTGGAATTTGCAGGAGACCAATAGTTTTTGTGCCCCCAATTGTTTGTGCACCCCTTCCGTCCGATGCCTAAATGTAACACACTGTGTTCTGTACTGATGAGGTGACAGGGCCCCCAACTCGGACATGCATTCATTGACCTTACGCTCCAGTGGGAAGATGCTTAATAAGCAAGGAAAGGGATATGTGACTGGAATGACTTCTAAAATTAAATAGTGCTGCAAAGAAAACTAACAGTACATAGAGGGAGAAGACAGCTGATCGATGGACAGGGTTGAGAGGTTTTGGGAGTGGGGAGGGAGGAGTCAGCTTTTTATTGAAGTAAGCCAAATAAACCTTTAGATGAATAAGAGGGCTCTTATCTGTTTGTGTGTGCACCTGAGTCGTTTCTTGTAACAAGGCCTGAGTATGCGATCTCATTGTAAGTTTAATAGATGTGAATATTGTTAGGAAGACTTAATAGCTAGTCTTTTGACAACTAGGGGTGGTGGTTGGTAATCATTCAAACCTTGTATTGTGTACTTGACACTGAGGATATGACATAGAGGCCCTGGTCAAAGTTGTTTAGGGTCTGGCTACTTGACGTGTGGCTCGACACCCTGGGAGCCTGTTAGAAACCCAGACTCTCAGACCCCACCCCAGACATGCTGTACTTATCTTTTTATTTTTTTGTTTATTTTCAATAGTTCATTTTTTATTGCATTTTCCCCATTAACAGTTATCCCCCCATACCCTCTTCCACCTCCACCCACCCTTCTCCCCGCACAATCACCACACTATTGTCTGTGTCCATGAATTCTTTTTTTTTTTGCTCGATCCCTCCTGTCCCCTCCCTCAGGGTTGTCAGCCTGCTCTCTCTCCATGAGTTTGTCTTTATTTTTGCATGTTAGTTCAGTTTGTTCATTAGATTCCACATATGAGTGAAATCGTATGGTAATTTTCTTCCTCTGATTGGCTTATTCACTTAGCATAATCAGGTCCATTCAGGTTCTCCAGGTCCATTAATCAGCTTTTTAAACGAGATCCCTGTGATTCATGATTTAAAGGCAACTTAACATTTGAGAAGCACTGGTTTAGGTAACCGAGGTAGGAATGAATAGAGCTGGAATCTGCACTTAACCTAGGCTATGAGCTCGTTCGTGGAAAGAGACAACAAATACATGAGGACTTAAGGTGAAAACTACAAGCCAGGTAACAAGGGGCTACCAGAGTGCAGGAGAGGGAGTGAGTGCTGCTCAACTGGCACTGGAGGAATGGGGAAGAGGAGGAAGCTCAACGGTGGCTTCTGGAAGTAATGACCCCAATGCTAAGATGGGAAAAATTGGTCAAATGCATATAGGGCTTTTAATTGGAGGAAGGTCATGATTTGCATCTGATGCACTGAGGAGTTTGTGAGAAGATGGTTTGGGGCAGGTAGAGCAGAAGTCAGGAGACCAGTGTTCCAGATGAGACCACAAAGACCTGAAACCTTGTGGTTAGATTCATCCAGGATCAGGAAGACCTCAGGAGGAAGAACTGGTAGGTTTAGGGAAAGACAGTGCGGAGCAGGCCAGGACTGGAAGAAACACGATGCTTGGGTTGACTTTACAATTTACTGAATCTTACCAGATAAACCTGCATGAGTTTTCCCCCTCCATAGTAAATTATAGAGCTCCCCCCTGACCCCGCCAAGGCTGGCCCGCTCCCTCTCTCTGCATAGAGTACAGTTTGGAGGTCAGAGCTACCTTGACCCAGCTCAGAACTAATTGGCCCTAAATGGTGGTTAGTGGGGTTGACGGGAAAGGAGGGGCAGACTGGCTTCAATTACTGGTAAATCACCACCCCTCCTTTTCACTCTGGGTTTTTTGCTCATAAATGTATGTAGACTTCCTAAAAGTGCTGGAGAACTTTCAAGGGAAGGAGGAAAAAGTGTCATTGACTGTTAACAATTTAGGTGGTTCTATATTTAGCAGACGAAGAGCAGAACTGAGATTGAATGACTATTGCCAGGGACTAAGTCCAAAAGTCTCCTTGACTTCATTTTAGAACAGTGGTTTCCTGAACTACTTTTTTTAAAACAGAAGATTTTTTTTTTCGTAACACAAAAACTCAGCATATGAAACAGTTGAAAGTGATGCTCCTGCTGTGTGGGGATGGGGGTTGGTGATCATGAATCTCTCTCACATTGGGCCTCCTGTCTACCCAGGACTGTGGAACCACAGGGTTCTTGAGAGACCAGGTGGATATCAATGTTTTGCTATAAAAAAAGAGGCCAATTCAAGTCTTCCAGAGATGGCAACTGTTAGCAAGTCATATACGAGTCTATTCTTACAAACCCAATCATGCTGTCCTCATGTCCTAAAAGTAAAACTAAAAAATAACAAAACCAAACCAAAAGAGACAATAGACAAAACAATTGATCACTGTAAATATGCTTAACAACTTGGATTTCAAAAAACAACAACAACAACAAAACCCATAAGCCGTAAATTGAGTATATTCAATCATGAAGAAGGCAAAGGAAAGTTCTTGGGGTGATCAGGGGCTGGATGTCTCCCAGCTATCTAATCTGCCACTTTCTGCGGCGATAGACTGGTAGAGGACAGCGCAGTGCCTGCCCACGCCTCTGTGACGCCCGGCGCTGGTGGAGGCCAAGCAACCACAGAAAGGGCGGCCGGCAGACCGCCTGGCAGGGCGAGTCGGTCTGTGCCTTGAGCTCCGCAATTCGGAGGCTGTTTGTTTGCTTCTTCCCACTCCCGAGCTCCAACCTCCCCTCAAAGACAAAGAATTTGTTTTAAAAAAACACACATACAAATGAAGGAAATTCCCCAAAGAACCTTACCAGGGAACAACAAAAACATTCATTGGAAACAGCGGGTTTGTCTTCTGACAGGTTTTGTTTGCAAATGATAACAATTACAGGTAATTTTTTATTTCAATTGGAGGAGCAGGCATTAAAGAGGGGAGGGGAGAAGGAGAGCAGGTGGATCTCCCCAGTGCCTTATTCACTCTCAGGTCTACAACCTAACACGAATACGGAGGGCTAGGCAGTGTCTCCTCATTCCATTAAGTGAGATCTAATTGTGGCTGTTCGGTCTGTTGGCAGATGCAGTTTCTACATAACAACAGCCCAGAGACAGGGCTGCGTGATTAATGCCTCCAGTTGTCATATGCCCCATTATCTGTGCATTTGCATAACTTAATGGTTTAGGACAGGGGAGAGAGGATGCTTAATTTAATGTTTAGCAGGCCCTTGATAGCTGAATAATTTAAGAACTGTCAAGGGGGGTCAGTCCTGCAGCAATTCAGGAAGACAGCTATGATTTCTGCATATCGTTAAAATTCTTACTTAGGATAATTTTTTTTTTTTTAAGGAAAAAGAAAAGAACAACAATGCCTGAAAGGAAGCACTGCTTTTTTTTTTTTTTCCCTTGTGTTAACCATTTCTTCCCCAAGGCAAATGGAAATTTTTTTGATAGCAGTCAAATGTCTGAAGATAGCTGGGCTGGGGTGTGTGCTGGGAGAAGGTTACGTTCACTCTCTTCATTTCTCTCCGGCCTGGACCCCAGGAACTTCTTACCTCCCGTAGTGATTTGTCTCATGCTCTCTTTGACCCCTCAACCATCTCATTCGTTACCCTTTGTATGAGCCATTTGCAATCCTTGCCCCCACCCCTCGGCCTCTAGCTGAAAGGTAGATGGGGGAGGGAAGGGTGGGGAGGAGCATAATTTGCTTAAAATCAACAGCCCCACCTGCCTTTCTAGGAAACACTGTCAGTTTCATTAGTTGCTAATGAATATTATTAAACTAATCTGTCATTTGTTTTCTCATTATGTGTCACCAGTCATCACAGTGGCAGTGGAGGTGACTGCTGGTGAAGAACTTTTCTCCTTGAATCCTTTTTTTTTTTTTTTTGAGAGTAACAGCCAAGAATGATAAACAATAATTCAAACCTGGGTGATCCCTCCCCTGCCCCCTTCCTTAGTCTTTTAATTTTTCTCGCCCACATTTATAAGATTGCCGGGACCTTCATCACCACGCAGCCTCTACAGCTCACTCCCAGGGTTAGACCCTGGCCCATGCCAAACTTAGAGCAGCCTCGCTTCTGAAGTCTACAGCTTGACGGAGACCACAGCTTCCCTATTTCCATCATAATTTTATGGGTCTGGAAGTTGGGCAGGACTCAGTGGCTCCACTTTGCATGGCACTCAGTACTTAAGTGGTCTGCAGGGTCCAAGTTGTGTTTGTTTACATGACTGACACTTTGATAGGAGTGTCTGGTTGGATACAGGGCTCAACTGCCCACTTTCTTCTTTCTGTGGTCTAGGCCCCTCTATGTGGTCCCGCTAGTAGGCAGTTAAGCTTCCATGGTAGCTTAGGGCTTCACCAGAGACTATCCAAAGACTAGAAGTAGAAGCTTCTGTTGTCTAAAGGCCTGACATAGAAGCTCACATAGCATCATTTCCACCATATTTTATTGGACAATGCTGTCAGGGTCCACCCTGACTCAGTCTGCTCCTAATTTGAGCAGCTGAGTGCAACCCAGAAAAGCTGCACATTCCTACAAAGTGGCCCCTCTGAAAGTAAGTGGGTTCAGGCCTCAACTGGGTCCTCAAAGCTGCCTGGCCAGCCTTTTCTGTTTCCAACATTTCTGTCTCATTTCTCTCCAACTTCCTACGGTAATTATTAGAAGTGTTTATCCCTCCTGAAATGTCCAGTCTGACTCTTCCTCTCAAAGGGCCTCCTTTGATGTGCCGTATTTTGTTGTGTATAATGCACACCCACATTTTTGGTCCAAACTTTCAGGAAAAAAATCTTTTTAATTTTTTAATTTAACTATGTATTTATTTATATTTAGAAACAAAACTGATTATTGTATTCCAGGGTATTATTTTGCATACAGGTATTGTTATTGCTTTCAAGAGTTATACTTTTAATGCATAAGCATAAATAAAAGAATTAAAAACATTTATATAGGTACAGAATTAGTACTACCCATGTATACTGAGCATTCTTATTTTTCCCTCAAATTTGAGCAGAAAAGTGATTATACATGGCAAAATATGGTAATTCTTGAAAGATAGCCTTGCTTTCTGTTTTTCTCAGGGGCATGAATACTCTTTGTCACCTGAACATGTCTACTTCAAAACCGTCTCTGTGTCAGAGATGTCCTTCCCTATTTTCAAATTGGTCCTCCCACTAACTGCATCCTTCATTTTGTCTCTTTTCCTCAAGGTCTGATGACTATTAATCATTCCTTCTCAGGGTTCATTCTTTTGCAGCCTCATAAACACATTCAGTCTTGTCACTGACATAACAGTGCTACGGTTTTTGAGAGTTGTCTATATGAATAAAACTTCACTTTCTACTCTTTTTTTTTTCTCTTCATCTGCCTTCTGCTTATCACATTCAGATTCTTAGACCTTCCTGACATTACCTTGGCAAAGATTACGAGGGGCTTCTGATCATGGTACTTAAGTGTCAGTTTTTAGTCCTTGTCTTGCTTGGTTGCTTGCATTGTTAATCACTCCTTCCCCCTCAGACTTTTTCTTTAGTGGTTGTTATTCTCCAGCTCTTATTTCTTTTATTCCGCTGTTTGTTTTCAAAATCATTTTAAGATTTTTCTTCTTTCTTGACCTCACCCTTTCCCAAAAGTTAACATCCCTCTGAAATGAGTCCTTGGGTCCTTTCTCATGCTGTCTGTTCTGTGATCATGATGTAGAGGGAATCAAGGCTGATACCAGAGATGAAATGCTAATTGCCCTGACTTATAATGTAAATGCTTCTCTTTCACCTCTGTAAACCCTTTTCGCGCCAAATCTATACCACGCCTCCCAAGACTCTTACCCCACTTAGCCCAGCATAAAGGGAATGCAGGGCTATTGTTCTGGGCTCAGAATTTGGAGTTTGTCTCCTCTGGGCCCGTGCACGTAAGTAAAGATCGTGCTCCTAACCCCTCAGTGTCTGGTCATTTCATTTTTCCGTAACAGTGATGCAACTCATTGGCATGTCAGCTTCTGCTGATTCTGGGCTCCCAAGCGGATAGACCCCATATTTCTTTCCTGAGCAACAGCCTGCTAGGCATCTTGTCCTCGATGTCCCCCAGACATCTCAAACTTCACATAGCCAAAGTAGGACAAATTTCTCAGCATGTTCCATTTTCCCATTACTTCAAACTTGCCACCTGCAACTTTTTTAAAAGATTGTATTATTTTTAGAGAGAGGAGAAGGGAGGGAGAAAGGGAGAGAAACATTAATCAGATGCCTCTCACATAGCCCTAACTGGGGACCTGGTCTGATACCCAGGCATCTGACCCAACTGGGAATCGAACCTGTGACCTTCCAGGTCACAGGCTGGCGCTCAATCCACTGAGCCACATCAGCCAGAGCTGCAACTTGAAATTCTTTTATTTCTCCTTTTCCATGCTTTCCATGTTCACTTAATCACTAAGTTAAACTGATTCCAAGTATCACTCAGCTTGCTTTTGGGACTCTCATGTCAATCCTTATTATCTGGTTAGGATGATGGCAAATTGATAACTGGGTTCCATTCATTGTATCTCCAGTACCCTATTCTGTTGTCCACACAGTCACCAAAGAAATGCTTCCAAAATGCAAATTTGAATAAATCACTTTCCTACTCAAAATGCTTCAATAGCTCCCAATTGTCTAAAAATTAAAGTTCAAATGTTTAGCCTGGCATGGCAAATATTTTCTGCCTCCCAGCTTCATCCTTCCACACCCTCCTCACGCCTTTGCTCCAGCCTCCTCGCTATGTTATGCCTTCATGCCTTTGCATATGATGCGTTTCTTTTTTTCTGCTTGACATTATTCTTTGTCTTTCTTTCTTTTTATATGTACGTTAATTCTCCACTTAAGATTTTTTTTTTTAAAGAAACTTTAGATTTTACTCCCTGGGAAAATTTGACAATGTCTGGAGAAATATTCGGTTGTCACAAGTTGCGGGTACTACTGGCCATGTACAGTGTTAAACATTATACACAGGACAGCACCTGCCCCAGACCACCACAGAGAATTATCAGGCCTCAAATGTCAATAGTGCTGAGTAGTGTTGAGGTTGAGAAACTTTGTTTTAGATCAGCTTTTGTTGTACTGAAACTGGAAAAAGCTGGTGTTCGTGCTGCCTGTCATGTACCAAACCCAATATACAGAGATAGGGATCGAATCTTTATGTGCGCTTTATTCAGATGGAGAGCGATCTGAGAAGATGGCAGGTTTGTACCCTAACAGACTTACATTTTCTTTCAAGCCAGCCTTTTTATAACAGAGAACAAAGAGTGGTAAGGGGTTTGGAATTCAGAGAAAATTACAAGGAAAAAAAACAAAACCCCTCCTCTGCAGCATTCTCTTTCTGGGAGGAAACCGTAGCATTCTTGCTTTGGGTGGAAACTGTGTCTCAGTGGTTCAGGCATCACATTGATTGTTTATGGCCTCTTCCTGGAGTCAGGGTGGGCCGTACCTGCGGTTCCTGTAACAAAAGCTTTTCATGTGCGTTAACTACCAGGCTCATTAACTAAACTTCACCACTCTTGAATTTCCCTATCAGTACTGCTGTTCCTTTGTACATATCTCTTGTATCTTCCACATGGCATTTTATTGATTCGAACCACATATTTTTCCCTGTAGATTGGGTGAGCTGGAGGACAAGATCCTGACATATAAAACATTTTAAAGATGATTTATTTAAAAAAAGGCTTTTGTTGATACTATTCCTGAATTTCTTTTGCGTACCATACTGACTGTTCTTGAAACTATTATCTGTCATTTACACTTTAGAGTGAATGAGGCTTGAATGTTTTTTTGAGAGTGGATTGATTGGTATGGGAAGGTAGTTTGAGAAAGGAGGAGTGCAAAGGAAGCACTAAAGTGGTTGCTTGTCTCACGAGCTTCTCCTTCTTCATTCTCTGGATTTCTAGATTCCCCCTTCTCTTTAGCCTCAGATACTTTTTGGAAAGTCTCTAGACAGCCTTTATTTACCTTGGTTTCTTAGGACTTAAGACAGTGAAAACCAAGAGGAGAATTTCTATCTCTTTGTCTCTTGGATCCTGGCCCCCTCCCCACTTTTGAGGGCTCTGTGTATTGCTGAAGGGCTAGAAGTCTACAAACTACATTTCTAAAATTCCCTTGCCAAATGGCTTCTAGTTATTTTCTGCAATGGGCGGCACCGGCAGGAGATTAGGAGGCAGGAGGAGTGGAGGAGACAACATTTGTTATGATTCTGAGGCAGTAGTAGTGGTAGACAAGTTTAGGTTCCTGGTGTCCTGCCCAGGAAGGACCGTGACTGCTGTAGACGACTTTTGGCTCCAGAATTTCTGCAATGAAAATGTGGCTGCGGTTCCACCACCAGCAGTGGTGGGAGCTCTGGCAATGGCACAGAGCTCATGGACTCTGAGAAACATTTTCCCTTTCGTTTCTCTAGTCCTGGAGGTGGGAGCAGCCTCTTGCCATGACTAGCCTTTGGTTAAGCTCACCTGTTCCCTTTTCTCTTGCCAGCTTTTACCAGATTTTTCTATTTCCTGTATTAAATTCCCTCTGTTTTGAAATACCTACTGTGGTTTCTGTTTTCCTGGTGAGATATGGAATAATGCACCATTAGTATACCACATTCCCATTTCCAGGATTTTTTTTTTTTGAGTTACAGAGGTTTAGATTAATCCTTATAAAATATTACTTCCTGGAGATTAGGATGTGAATACTAGTAAACGTGGTGTTTGAATTCTAATACAAAGAGAAAAATCGTCTCTTATAGAGGTTAGATTTTCTATCTTTTCTATTTGAGAAGGAATTCAAAGCAAGGTCCCTGACTCCATCCCCTTTAAATCTTTATAGCTTTCTTTCGTTGAATGAATTGATAAGTTTTGATCTAATTTTATATTCTCTGAAGTTAAAAGCAAGTCCTGATTTTTTTACAGAGGAAACACATTTCTTGGATATAACAACTCTGAATATCAACAGCCGAAGAAGTACCTGGTTGCGCTGACAATCGTGCATGTTGTATCAGCATGAAACAATTAAACGGGAGCCAGGCTAGCCTCGTTTACTCCATCACATGACCACATACCAAGCAGGCATCTCTTCTGAGAAGCTATTTCAAACTTTCTGATGCCCTCCTGTCATAATTAGAACAAAATTCAAACGACCGCAGCAGCCCCTAGCCTTCGCGCCTGGGTTTTGCTCGCCCCCACCCCCACATTATACACTCTCCCACATGCTCACTATGCTTTCGCTGTACTGGCCTCTTTCCTGTTCTTGGAATGCTAAAAACTTGTACCTAATGTTGGTTTTCTTATACTTGCTGCCCAGAGCACTCACTCTAGATCTTCTCATGGTTAAAGCATTTTTATTGTCCAATTCTCAGATTTAATACCACCTCTTCAGAGGTAATTTCACTAATGATCTTATAAAAAGTTGCTTTTCATCCTAGGTCATTCTCTATTCCATAATTCTCTTTATTATTTAATAGTTCATATTGCCATGTTATCATCTGAAATTATGTAGCTTATTTACTTGTTGATTACCTGCCTTTCATCACTACAATGATAACTCTTTAAAAACAGGGGATTTAATAAGTTTTTTTTCACAACTTTATCTCCTGAGGTTAAGATATTCCGTGGGACATAGGTGCCTAACAGATACTTGCTAAATGAGTTAATTAACTGTGCCCACTGTTTCCATTCAATTCAGCAAGAATTTATTGCCTATGCACTCTGTGAGTGGTACTATGCTGAGAAAGGAAGATAAGACGTCATTCCTTTCTCAAATAGTGTTCAGTGTGGTGGGAATAGCCTGTGTCCATAGCCACTCCCCTCATTCCAACAATAACCAGTTGATACTGAGCACTCACAATATGCTAGGCACTTTGCTAAATATCTATAGACTTTACTCATTGAATCCTCTCAATGACATAGGCGTGAATGACCCTGTTTTACAGGAGAGAGAACTGAAACCTAGAGGGGTAGCAACTACCCTAAATCACAAAGGTTGCATATGACAAAGCCCACCTTTGAACTTAAATCTGCTTGGTCTAAAGCTGTACTTGTAAACTTTTTACAAGACATGTGTTTCTACAGACCTTCTTTTCCTGTTCAGGGTGTTTGTTATATAAAAGAGGTAGAATTTGATTCTTTAAATCACCTCCTCAATTTTATTTTATTTTATTTTATTTTGTTTTATTATTATTTATTTTCGGTGATAGTTCATTTTCTTTATTTTATGTTTAAGTACATACATGAGCTTTGGAGTCAGACAGACCTGGATTTAAATCCCAGCTGTCCTCCTTTATTTTCTTTTTTAGATTTTTAAAACTATATTTTATTGATTATGCTATTACAGTTGTTCCATTTTTTCTCCCCTTTATTCCCCTCCACCCTGCACCCCCGTTCCCACCAGCATTCCCCCACTTAATTCATGTGCATGGGTTGTACATACAAGTTCTTTGGCTTTTCCCTTTCCTATACCATTCTTAACCTCCTGTCTATTTTGTGCCTACTATTTATGCTTCTTATTTCCTGTACATTTAACCCATTCTCTCCCTCCCACTCCTCGCTGATACCCCTCCATGTGATCTCCATTTCTGGGATTCTGTTCCTGTTCTAGCAGTTTGTTTAGTTTGTTTTTGTTTTTTTAGGTTCAATTGTTCATAGTTGTGAGTTTGTTGTCATTTTACTGTTCATATCTTTGATAACCTTCTTTTTCTTAGATTAGTCCCTTTAACATTTCATTTATAAGGTCTTGCTGATGATGAACTCCTTTAACTTTACTTATCTGGGAAGCACTTTATCTGCCCTTCCACTCTAAATGATAGCTTTGCCAGATAGAATATTCTTGGATGTAGGCCCTTGTCTTTCATGACTTTGAATTCTTCTTTCCAGCCCCTTCTTGCCTACAAAGTTTCTTTTGAGAAATCAGCTGATAGTCTTATGGGAACTCCTTTGTAGGTAACTCTGCTTTTCTCTTCCTGCTTTTAAGATTCTCACCTTATCTTCAATCTTGGGTAATTTAATTATGATGTGCCTTGATATGTGCTTCCTTGGGTCCACCTTCTTTGGGACTCTCTGAGCTTCCTGGACTTTGTGGAAGTCTATTTCCTTTGCCAGATTGGGGAAGTTCTCCTTCATTATTTGTTCAAATAAGTTTTCAACATCTTGCTCTTCCTCTTCTCGCTCTTCCTCTTCTCCTTCTGGCACCCCTATGATTGGGATGTTGGAGCATTTAAATTTGTTCTGGTGGTTGCTAAGTCTCTCCTCATTTTTCTGAATTCTTGTTTTCTCATTCTGTCCAGGTTGAATGTTTATCTCTTCTTTCTGTTCCAAATTGTTGATTTGAGTCCCTATTTCCTTCCCTTCACTGTTGGTTCCCTGTATTTTTTGCTTTATTTCACTTTGCATAGCCTTCACTTTTTCCTCCATTTTGCGACCATACTCACCAATTCTGTGAGCATCCAGATTACCAGTGTTTTGAACTCTGCATCTGATAGGTTGGCTATCTCTTCATTGCTTAGTTCTGTTTTTGAAGCTTTGATCTGTTCTTTCCTTTGGGCCATATATATATATATATTTGTTTTGAATGCTTATTACATTGTGAGGTGCGGAGCCTTAGGTATTCACCAGGATGGGGCAACCTGTGTCACTGCCTTGTGGCACTGTCTGTGGGGGAGGGGTCTGAGAGGGAACAATGCCGCTTGCTTGGCTCTTGCCCCACTTTCAATCAATTCCCCTACTATCCACAAGCAAATTGGGACCTTCTGGTGCTGGTTCCCAGGTGGGTGGGTTTGTGTAGGTTCTGGGGCCCTATGGGTGTCTCATATGAACTCTCCTGTGAGACTGGCAGTTTCTCCTACTGCTGCAACCACCACAGGTTTTTACTTGTAGGGGTTTTGAGGCTTTCTTTTCCCGCGCTGGAACCCTGGGCTGCACAGCCTCTCTCATTTCCCATTTGTTCCTCCTCGTCTATCAGCATGCAAATTTGGATCTGCCTGGTCTGCCAGCTGCAGCCTTGTCTGCCCCGGTCCACCAGCCACAGCCTTGCTGCGTGTCCTCTTCGCCCCGCTGCCTGTCTCTACCCCCCCTACCTGTCTCGATGAATGTCTCTTCTTTAACTCCTTGGTTGTTGGACTTCCATACAGTTTGATTTTTTGGCAGTTCTGGTTATGTTTTGCTTTGAAATATAAACATAATGTTTGTTGTTGTCCTTCTTTTGGTTGTGCTAGGAGACAAAGTGTATCTATCTTTACCTCCATCTTTGCTGGAAGTCTCCTAAATCACCTCCTCAATTTTAAAGAGAGGTGGGTGAGAGAAAGAGAGCTTTATTTTCTATTGTAAGGCAAGGAGTTTTGTTAGCTAAACAATAAAGGCTCCTCCAAACACTGGGTCATTGACCTTGACCTTATTGCTAACTCAGGGCTCTCTCCCTTTACTGATCTTTTAGGAAAGAATAATGAGGAAGAGAAAGGTGAGCCAGGTACACATAAGAGGTAAAAAAAGTCTGATGAAATTTAGAGTCCAGTTAAAAACTCTGCCTTTTCCCCACAATGTCTGAAAAGATTCTCTTTCCTTTGTCTCACCTTTTGCCTTTATACTAGTTAGAAATTTATTTTTATTACTAACTGCACATTGAAGAGAAGACTAGTTCCAGAATGGCTGTCATTCCTTCACACCTCAGGGTCAATAATTTAATCATTAGAATGCTTTCTATGTTTTTGATGTCTGCTGATTAGAGGAAGCAGAAGATGTGATAACGAGTTTTGCAGATCTTCATTGAGAAGGCAAGTGATTAGCTTACAGGCTGCTATTGGGACTATAGAAGGGTGCTGGTTGGGCAGGGTTCAGAAGTGGTGGTGACATCGAGTGGAAAAGAAGCACAGAGATAACCAAGATAAATGGTTTTCCAGCCTCAAAGACCAGAGATGACTGAATTCTATGGGGCGATATGGTGGTGGCTCTTAACGTCTTGTTTGCACATGTAACAACAACAATATCCTCTATCTCTGTGTGCCAGTATTGAAACCTCTATTTTCATCTTCCTTTTGACCCACTTTGATTGCAGCACTGAACATTTGATTAATTGACCAGCAGGGGAGAATCTCACTCTTCTAGGGAGATGAAGATAGCAGAACTTGCCTGTCATTTCCAAAATTTCTAACTAGTTATTTGGCATACCTGGGATTTGCTTGATTAGCCTTGTGAAGTCATTGACTCCTGGCTGGTGTTACTCCTCATGGTGAGAAAAGAAGTAGGGGAAACAGGAGAAGCCACATGTAAGCATTACATTTATAGAGTTACTATTCTCTATAATATTCTTGTCTGAACTCTATGTTTGTGGTTCTAGAATGAGCTTTGAGTCAAGGTGGGGGTGAGGGTAAATCTGCTCTCATTTCAGGGGTGGAAGAGGAGAAGGAGCTCCTAGCTTTCACCAGATTTTTGTAGGCAACAGATCTGCTTCACCCTACTGGAAACTATCAACTTTAAACAAACTCCAGGAAGACTCTCTGTAATGGCAGAATAAATCTACCCTTACATTTCTCTTGAAATAACAAGGAGATGAAATACAAAGAAAAAACCTTGCACTCACTAACATAAATCAGCCCTGTTGTTGTGATCAGCACATATGGTACGGTAACATTGCCCACTGCTCTGAGACCCGCTAATGGAAGACCATATGTGCTTCTGCAAGATCAAAACACAGTGGGCCTGGTTTAAGACTCCGTGGCGGCCCCAACTCTGAACTTACTTGCATTTATTGGTTTGTGTTTCTGCTTTAGCACCACTCTTACCACCATAGTCTCTCACTTTCCCTCACTTTTTCTTTCCTATCTTTCATGAGTTGAGAGGACTGGGTAATTTAAAAACTTGTGTTTGGACTTCATAGAGTTCTTTTAGTGGGCAGTGGCCATGAGAGAGACACAGGTGCCAGGATTGGGAGATATTATATTGATAGTGCCTCTAGGACAGACCAATCTCTTTCTGTGGGATAATTTGCCTTCTCCCCTCCCCCAGCTTTATTTGAGATATAACTGACATAAAAACTGGGTATATTTAAGGTGCATAACATAATTAGATATACATATACATTGTGAAATGAGTACCACAATCAAGCTAATTAACATATCTGTCCCCTCACGTAGTTACCTTCTTTTGTGGTGAGAACACTTAAGATCTACTCCCTTAGCAAATTTCAAGTATACAACACAGTGTTATCAACTATAGTCATCATGCTCTATGTTAGATTCCCATAAAAAGAGTTAAGTTTTGGAATATACTAACTACAGGGAGTAATATAGACAGATTTAAGGGAGGATGAAAAGATGTTTTATTTGGTTTTCTCAGCCCCCTTTTTAATTTAAATATAGACTTTAAAAAAAGTAAGAAGGCCCTGTATTAACTTTCATACATAAATTTAAAGTAAATGAATGTCTGAATGAATGAAGCAGAGGCTACATAGCCTCTTGTAGTATTGTGGGTGCGAGCACAAGTGAAACCCAAAGAAATTATTAATAGGACCAGATGCACAGAATATCTTTTTTTCTTGGGAGCTCAAAGAACCTTGTGAACATAAATGCATTTATCTTTGGAATGTCCCTTTGAGAGTGATGTCTGGTTAAAATATTACCCTCTGATTTGCTATGGCCTCTGCTTAGCTGCTTTCCCTGTTCACAGGAGATCCGAGATAGGCCTGAACAAGCCCATGATGAATGCCAGACCTCATGTGAGACAAAGATTTTAACGGCAGAGAAATAAAAAAGCCGCACACACTTGTTACTGAAATAACTTTATTATCTTTTGAGTAAAAAATAATACCCTATTTGTTGTATTAATGAAGACCTAATTCAGTGATGTTATTTTCTGAGTTCCTGCCTATAGCATCCCCACTAAATTAGGATATCTGCCAGGACTCCTCTAAGCAGACCATGTGACGCCTCATTGTTGGGCTAAGTGACAAAGGTTTTACTATGAAATCCCATGTATTCTCATGCATATATATATTTTTTCTTACTAATTAATCCTATGCCATTTCAGTACTGTGAAATCCTATTGTTTCAAAGTCAACACTCACCTTTTAATCCAAACTGGGCTAAAAGTGATAACCACCCTGAAAATTGTGTGTTTTGTTTAGATAAAATTTCAGTGGAGACTTCCTGACTCCCAAAGGGGACATGGCTGGCTCTTTCTGTAGCAAATGGTGGAATAAATGGCAACTGTTTAGGTATGTTAGGTTTTAGGGGACGGTATTGTTCAGGGCAATGATTCCTAAGCCCAGGTGATCATCCAGATGAACAGGGAGAAGGCTAACACCACCAGGCTCTCACTTCTGAGGACTCTGATTCACCCGGTCTGGGGTGGGGTCCAGGCATCTATCTAAAAACCTTTCTTTGGTAATTCAGATGATCAGTGGGGTTGGGAAACACTAGCTGTAAAACCCTTGTCTTGGGTTTCAGCTCAGGTTCTGCCATGTGTTTATTCAGCCAACCAACCATCTGATCAGCTGCTGTTACGTGCCAAGCACTGGGCTGAATGCTGGGAAACAGAGGGTAACAAGACAGACATCCTGGCCAAACCATTTAATGGCTTTCAGCTTCATTTCCTCATCTTTGTATAGGGGTTAGATGAGATTTCGGGTCCTACCCAGCTCTAGCAGTCGATGATATTTAAGAAACGGAGCCCCTGGCCTCCTAATGTGCCTTTCAACTTCTTTTTGGTTCTTATTGCCGAGCTGACATTCTCCCATTCCAGTTTTCTACCTTGCCTTAGATTTCTGCCTCAGAGCAAGTCTTCAGTGCTTGATGTCAGCCTGATTGAAATGTTAAAAGATTTCCTCTCTACTTCCAGAGGCTATAGGGCTGAGAAGTTAACCAAGGCTTCATCAGGGCCACTCATGTTTCTATTCATCATGGTAGCACTACTGACTACTGACAGGTTATAATGGACAGCTCCCCATTAGAGGCCCAGTGGAGCTAGATGTAAAGCACCAAAGACAGGTGAACATGAGGTAAATCTGGACCTACCAAAGCAAAGGGGCTGAACTACAGGCGAGAGCGCACATTTGGAAAGAGGCTCCAAACGTGGCCCTGAAGCTTCCCCCTGAGGGAGGTCAGCTCTGAGCTGCCTGCTACTTCGGTGCAGGCTGGGTGCAGGGGACGGCCAAGCGGAGGGACACAGGTCTTTGCAGCCCGGCTGGGGCCTGGCCTGGTGATCATGCCCCTTCGCCGCTGTACTGGGGTTTGCTACTCGGTTGGCGGTGCTGGACCTTGTTGGTATGAGCGGCACTTAGGGGCTTCTTGGTGGCGTCCAGGGTCCCATGTAGGGGGTTTCCTCCTGACCTTTTCGCGAGAGTACGCGGGGAGGGCTTCTGTGAGAGGGAGACCCGTGGGACTTCCTGGGTCAGGCTCTGGCCGGCGTCTCCATGGATGGCACCATCTCCTCAGACCTGCGTTGGGCCCCTTGCTCAGGCGGGTGAGGTCCGAGCAGCCGGCCCCCGAGTTGTCCGCGTCGCTGACGGTGGTCACAGCGTGGTTGGGGTGGTTGGACTGCACTGCCTCGGCCTTTCGTCAGCAGCCCATCCAGTTCGCCTGCCACCTCCAAGCGCCTCCTCTCTCTCTGGCAGCATCTTCAAGTATTCCGGGTGGTGCTCCTTCTGGAGCTGTTTCTGCTGCTCCTTGGGCCACTGCTTAATCTCCTCTGTGGCTGCAGAGTTTTGCTGTGGAAGCCTGTCGGGGACTCCTTCCGTTTCTCCTCGTGGTCGCTGCGTGCAAGCCACGGCTGCCATCTTGCTTGTTGTTGAGCCACCACTGCTGGCCAGGGTGGCGGCTGCGCTCGCCTGAGACTCCGCTGATGCTGCCAGACGTGAGGACCCCTTTCTTCAGCATCTTATGGGTAGGATGGGGGTGTGAGTGCAGAAGCGGGTAGAGGGGTCAGAGACCCCTCCTGATTTTAGGGCTGAGTCCAATCGATAACAACATGCCACATCAAAGCTATTGAGTTTTCAAAACTGGCTCTGTGTGAATTTGGAAGTCTCTAGATGATGAGGGTATGGAAATTTAACCTCCAGAGGTTTCTTCAGAAGTCTTTCTATAATCCTAGAAAGTTAATGTTTGGTGGATGACAGTAGAACTGATGCCACTTCTTGTGATCTAGGGGATTGCCCCTCAATCACAACGGTCCAAAAATTTCACTGCTCATCAGAGTGAGCTGTAAAGATTGCTGTCTCCACAGACAACCAGAGTTTTGTCGTTCTTCCCTGGAGGAGGAGAAGAGAGGGAGAAGAACTCCTCTGAGTTGTCAGGCTTGGCCCACTCAGATGGTTCCAGAAGCCAGGATTTAATGTAAGTCAGTGTGACAGATGGTGGAAGGTCTGATTTAAAGGGCATGGCTGTTACTCAACACTAGTGATGGTGGCTTTTTGGGAATGTGAACCCAGTGTTGCCAGATCTTATGAATTTTTCCCAAAGCAGCTGGAGATCCAGATTTTTATGATGGCAGACAATTCAAATGATACATGCACACATACTCCAACCTCTTTTGAGGGTAAATTGCTGGCTGGTCCTATAGGAACCCTCTTTCCCTGTGTGCTCCGTGCAAGAATCTTACAAGCCTTTTGATGACTGGAAGTAAGTGGAGGGAACACACAACTTCCAAAAAGTTCCCTCCATTGGTTCACGTTCCTTGTCATGGAACCCAAATAGCAGGTGCTCGAGGTTGAAATGTAGGACACGACATCTGATCTAACTAATCATTCCAAGGTACCAAGCGGGAACTCTGAGTGGGATTCAGCAGGGCTACTGCTTATGTGGCCTTTTCGTTGAGTAACATGGACTCCTATAGCAGAAAACATGCACAGCCCTCTGGTGGTTTTGCATCAGCGCATCTCCACGCGGAGGTTCCATCAGCTTGTGGTGGGTCATCTGAGAGGGCCAAGCCTGACAATTCAGACAAGGAGTTCTTCACCCCTCGTCCCCTTCCCCAGGGAAGAGCAAGAAGATCCTGGTTGTCAGCTGAGTCAGCAGCCTTTACGGCTTAGTGATGAGCAGTGGAAATATTCTATCATACACACAGTTCCTCTTTCTTATATCCTATGCCCCCTAACTTCAGGGCTAGGTCCTTTTAATCCTTTCCCTTAAGTTACCAACCTTCCTTCTGTTCCTAGGCTGTGGCTTTCCCCAGAATTCTGCATGTTTGAGCTATAAAACAGGGTTTAAATCATAGCTGTTCTTTCCCCAACCTGTTTTCACTTTTGGGTAGGGTTGTGAGACTCAGAATCCCGAGTGTTGGAGAGGAGAAAAGAAATCAGAGTGGTCTTTACATTAGGTGGTGACTTTAAAAAGTTTTCATTGTCCTCTTTTGGTTTTTATGGAGATGTGAAAACATTTTTCAGATATTTCTACTGTAAGATTTAAGACCCTGCCACTAGGTCAACGTATGAGACACATTTCCTACAACTGCATAAATTTTAGGTCTTATTTTGCTAAAACAGCTTCTATATCCTTCATGATTTCAAGTTGCATTATAAAATCAACTGCATACCATGTTTGTATCAGTCATGGCCCTGGAAAAATCAGATGTCGTGCCTTCATTGGATAATTTGTAGCAGATTTGATAAAGGGATTATTTGCGTATAGAGCAAAATCACAGGCAGTTATGCAGTATACTGGGGCTAGAAAGAGTAGGGTGCTTATGGGGGCCTGTTAATACTACGCTCAGTATTACTAGTAGTGGCAGATGGTACTACTGGGCTCTAGAGCTGGGGCAGGCTGTATGCAAGTGGACAGTTGTAGGAGACAATCAGCTCGCAGTGGTCCTGCGGAGGGAAGGCCAGGGGAAAAAGTATTCTGACCTCATTTCCTTGTCTCCTGTGTACTATCTTGCCTCTCCTGTGGCCAGACCCAACTGGAAGCTTGTTAATGTAGACCATGCTGGTCATAGGGTGGAAAGGATAGAGAGCGGGTGTATAGGGGCAAATGGAAACTATCTAGCACATGTTTAAAAAATCAGAGACTTCCAGATATAGTCATGAGGTGCCAGTTTGATCTTGATTTAGGTGAGTAGTTCTTAGTTTTAGTTTGAACATTCTGGCGTAGAAATGCTATCTCAACAGAAGCATTTGAATAAAAACAATTAAAGGAATGAAATGCATTGCAAGGATCAACTCATGGTTGTTCATAAAATTCAACAAATATTGAATCCTTACTATATCCCTAGTGTTGTGGTCATCTTATCTATGAACCATATTGATGTTACTGTAATAGAGGGCAAGATTAAATGATATTTATGTTGGGCTTAGGTTGTTTGTATAAGAGATTGTTCATCTGCCCTTCATGCGTTGTGTAGAGTGATTCTTTCATATCAGGCAAACTTTATACTGTTATATTCTATAGATGGATGGTTTCCAGGAGCCGACAAAGTAGTCTTTTTAACAGTTCAGTTATTGCTGTGCAAGTTTTTATTTATAGAACACATAACATTAAAATTGCAGTTATAGTTTCCTTCTTTTAAAATGGGGATTAGAGGAGATAATGCATATATCCAACCTCAAAATTTAATGTGTTTATGTTTCCATATTACCTTTTAAATATCATCCTTGTGCATACATAATTTCTACATGTTAGGAGAATTGATTTGCAAGGGAAAATACTCCCAACTGCAAGTGGAATTA
The DNA here is from genome assembly GCA_004026545.1 of Mormoops blainvillei. NCBI lineage: Eukaryota > Metazoa > Chordata > Mammalia > Chiroptera > Mormoopidae > Mormoops > Mormoops blainvillei. The sequence goes on from PVJD01003554.1 coordinate 121,976, forward strand.
GGTGCGATATTATTAGGGCGTTGTTTCCATTTCTTTATTTCAGGAGGGATGCCCTTCTCCAGAAGGCTCTGTCCTCAGGCTGGCTTCTTTCAGGGGATAAAATTGACCACTGCTGTTTCAGGCTTCACACCTGCTTACTGCATGACTTAGCCTAGTCTACCATCACAAAATACCATAGCCTGGGTGGCTTAAACCCCAGGAATTTATTCTTATAGTTCTAGGGACTGCAAGTCCAAGATCAGGATGCCAGAAGTGTTGGTATCTGGTGAAGGCTTACCCTTGGGTTGCAGACAGCCCTCTTCTTGCTGTATCCTCATGTGGCCTTTCCTTGCTTCCTATGGGTAGGAAAAAGAGAAGAAGCAAGTTCTGTAGTGTCTGTTCTTATAAGGGCACTAATCTCATCACAAGGGCCCCAGCTTTATGACCTCTTGTAAACCTAATTACCACATGAAGGCTCCGGCTTCAAATACCATCGCATTGGGTGTTAGGGCTTCAATATATGAATTTTGGGGTAGGGAGCAACTCAGTTTATAGCACTGGACTTTCCAGACAGAGAGAGATCTTTTCCCCAAACTATCAAGCAAAAGATTCATTTTCACTTTGATTGAACAAAACTAAATCTAAGTCATTGTAGCCAGGGGATGTCATGAACGGATTAGCTGAGTTTTTGCCCACCCTAATAGAATCATTGTGGCAAGGGGGTGGAGGGATGGGATTATGCGGACTGGCTTGTATTGTGGTGGTGGAAATCTGTTCAAGCAGCATGGACCTTACACAAGGCGGGAAGTGAGGGGAAGAAAGGCATCAACAGCATCCATGCATCTGACTCACTTACTCCCCTGTCGTTAACTAGTCGCCTTGTTTGCAGTGATAGAGTCCTGTTCAATAACTAAACTGAATTTCAACATTTCTCAGGAAAACGCATTAATGTTTGGTTCTCAGAATTTTTGTCTGACATGCTTGGCAATGGTTACTGCTTAATGAACAAAAGTTAGTGCTACTGAAACCAAGTGTTTCAGGAAATCAGTGTTACTACAACAGTGGAGCCCTTGCTGCCATACCAGTCTCCCCATAAAGAAAGCCAGTTTTTGAACTGCTTTTCTCAGGCCACGTTGCTTTAGAAAATGTGTTAGTAGATTACTGTAAAAGCCCAAGGCTACAACCCTTTGTCCCACCCTAGGATGCAGCGAAAGAATATTTAAAAGTTATTTATGGATTCTTAAATGAGGAATTGGGTCATTGGGTTTGGCTTTGCCATAATTAAGACCGATGTTTGTTTATATTGAGGAAACTATATTTTAATCCTTAAGTTTCTGTTTTGTCATTCCATTTTTAATATTTCATTATTATACATAATTAAACAATACACTTAAACCGAGCCTCTGCAATGGGATCCTTATCATGCTACATATGCTGTGGAATGAAAGTTATGTGTAAGAGGTGCATATAAGGATACTCCCTCTAGGTGGAGAAACAAGACTAATCACATAAAAATGATGACAATGCATCTCCATCCTAAGTGTGATAAAAGAAGATTGGAACAATAGAAATTTTGACGAAAAAAGACCCCAGTGGGTTGTCCTTTCATGGGGCCTTCTGGTGGAGGTAGCAGTTGAGCTGCCCTTTGAAGTATATGTAAGATCTGGATAGGAAGAATCAGGGGGAAGAGCGTTTGCAAAGGGGTGAGAATAAGTGCTGGCATGCTGTAGTTGGGATCCCTGAGAACTCGAGCCACAGTGGCAATCATGTGTGGGAGAGAGGTGGGAAAGGACATTTCTCATATCAATATATATATATTTTTAGCTATATTTCCTTGGGCAAGGGGAAAAAAAAGAAAATAAAGAAATGGGACTGTCAAATTAAAAAGTTTTTGCACAGCAAAGGAAACTATCAACGAAAGGAAAAGACAACCCACTGAATGGTAGAACATATTTGCCAATGATACATCTGATAAGGGGTTAATACCCCAAATTTATACAGTACTTATAAAACTCAATGCCAAAAAAACAACCAGTCCAATGAAAAAAACGGGCAAAAGACCTGAGCAGACACTTCTCCAAAGAGGACATACAGATGGCCAATAGACATTTGAAAAGCTGCTCAATGTCACTGATCATCAGAGAAATTAAAACCACAATGAGATGTCACCTCACACCTGTCAGAATGGTTATCATCAATAAATCAACAAACAACATGTGCTGGCGACGATGTGGAGAAAGGGAACCCCTTGTACACTGTTGGTGGGAATGCAGATGGGTGCAGTCGCTGTGGAAAGCAGTATGGAGATACCTACAAAAATTAAAAATGGAACTGCCTTATGACCCAGTGATTCCACTTCTGGGAATGTATCTGAAGAAACCCGAAACACTGACTTAAAAGAATATATGCACCCCTATGTTCATTGCAGTGTTATTTACAATAGCCAAGATTTGGAAGCAGCCCCAAAGCCCATCAGTAGGTGAGTGGATACAAAGAGAAGCTGTGGTATATTTATACAATGGAATACTACTTAGTTGTGAAAAAGAAGGAAATCTTACCTTTTGTGACAGCATGGATGGAACTGGAGGGTATTATGGTAAGTGAAATAAGCCAGTCAGAGAAAGACAAATATCATATGATCTCACTTATATGTTGAATCTAATGAACAAAATAAACAAACAAATGAGACCGACTCATCATACAGAAAACAGACAGCTGTTAGAGGGGAAGGAGGTTGGGGAGCTGGGTGAAAAAGGTGACAGGATTAAGCAAAAAAACAAAAACAAAAACAAAACAACCCTCATTGGCACAGACAACACAATATTTGGATTTTAACTCCTTATCAATATAGTGATAACCAAGGGAAAGAGGAGTGGCGGACGGCTGAGGGGTGAAGGGGGAATAATTGGTGATGCAATGAGGCTGGACTTTAGGTGGTTAACACACAATACAGAATACAGATGATATAAAATCGTACATTTGAAACCTATATAATTTTATTAACCAATTTCACCTCAGTAAATTTAATATACATAAAAAAATAAAAAAATCCCTCCACAAACATTTATTTTTTATTCACTTAATATTGGCCATGGATGTGGGAGACTTTCAAGGGTGAAGGCTGCTTTCACCCTGTGGCACCTCCATCTCAACACGTACGTCCATAGTTGGTGATTCAGGTAGGGATGATAGAGGGTCCTACTGTTAAGTGTTTCAGCTCCAAAATGACACATGTTATTGCTAATCGCAACCCTTTGTCCAGAACTGTCACAGGACCCAAAGGTAAAAGAAGCAGTGTTCTTTCCGGTGCCCAGAAGTGGGTGAGCCTAGCAGCCGGTGTAGCCATATTTCAGGAAAATGTCTTCCAAGAAGTCTTTGGATGTTAGAACCACAGAAGTTTGGTGATGTTTTCAGTCCCTAAAAAGACCTCATGTTTTTCATTAGTTCTGAAAATTCTAGAATTCGCTATGTCCTGGGCAATTTTAAATAATGGCCCAAATTTGAAGTAAGGTTGCCACTTCATAAAAAATGGATAAAATGAAGCTATTTTTAGAGTTTTTGAGAGATTTGGTGCTGGCTATAAGGATGGGGGTATCACCATTATTTATCTAAATTCCACTCAATGTGGTTCACTGGGGACCTAGATCTGGTACTTGGATTTTTCCCTGAATGCTATTTTTCCAAGGGGAGGATTAGCAATATTGATGGGGACATTGATGGGGACATTGGAAAGACAGACAGCCCAGCACATCTTTGGGCCTGCTCCCTGACAGCTGAATCAATTCTCTGTCACACAAGCACCAATAATTAAACAAAGAAGTACAAAATAACCCACGGAAGTGGAGTCAGGTTTCATGTTCCAACAGGACTGGCACCAGTTGTTAGCTGTGCACCACTTCTGGGGGCTTCTACTTGTCACTAGTAGTCCTTTTTATCAGGGGACCACTAGATAACTTCTGGGGTAGAAAAAAAGGGACTGGCATTTCCTTGTATTGGTGAACTTCTTTGGCACCTAGTCCCTATGTCAGTGCCAATTTTGTTCGGAGGAAGGGTATAAAGAGCATCAGTGTTCCTTATCAGCTAGGGGAAACCTGTTAACGTATGGGCGGATGTCTTTCCAAGAGTTTTATAATCTTTCCATATCAAACATATTTGAACATATTTTCTTATTGTTAAATATTTTAAATTGATGTGTAGAATTGCACTGAATGATATTTTAGTTTGTAAAATCAATGTCCTATTTATGGATATTTTCTAGTTTGTCTCCAGTTTTTTGATGGCTAGTACTTCCCCCTTATGCATTATTAATCAATTATGTGATTTGGGTGGCATTTTCCTTCTGTCTCCCCCTTCAAATTAGTCCTGTTTGGCATGAACTACTCAACATATCCCCAAGCTCATTGCTATAGTGATTTGTTCAGGAGCGAACAAGGAACCTAAGTGAATTCTGTTGGAATTGAAGCTCAGCACTGTGCTCTATGGTTGGTGATAGAAAAAAATACTTATATAACAGCTTCAGCCATTAAAAAAGTCATGTGGAAGCCAAGTCCAGGACATAGTCACACACGGAGAAGGGCAGAGTCTGGACACCTGGTAGGAAATGAAGCTGAGCCCAGAGAGAACTGTGGTGGACACTCGAACTCCTTCTAGACCTTTCAGTGTGTGAACTAGCAGACTGCTTCATTACTGAGCCCAGCTTGAATGGAGGTTTCTATTACTTGAAGCCAAAAGCACCCTAGGTGACACATCCAATTTAAACAAACATACAAAGTTAAATCTTTCCACACATCCATGGTGTTTTCCCCTGCACGTATTTTAGTAGAATTATGGAATCAGGGCATGTGTGCATGCCCAGATTCCCCTGGATTCCTTCTTATGGTTTTTGCATTCCCACTGCTTTTGATGTGCTTTCACTGCCAAAGTTAGGTACCTGTGGCTCTTCTTAGGAAAACTGCACTTGGGCTGCTGGAATTTTCTGGAACAACCGGAGAGACAAAAGTGCCTGGAGAATTTACTGTAGAGCCTGCAAATCACTCTGGTGTAGCCCTTAACCAATGATAGGAGGACGAGGGGGCAGAAAAGCCCAGGTTCTTTGCCGCAGTTCTGAGGCCTAACTTACATGTCAGAGGCCCCCGAGGGACCCGGAGGAAGCTACCCTCTGCAGGACCTGCGGGGCATTCACCTTTGTGAGGCTTCCTCTTGCCTCTGTCCTGCTTCCTTCATTTCCTTGCCAGTCTCCCCTGGCAGCATGTATTTAATAAGTCACATGTGCATGGATCCCCATCTCAGGGTCTGCCTCTGGGGAATGCAATCTAAGCCAGTTTGTGAACAATATTCAGGTTTTTGATTGAATTAGACTTTAGTTAAAATGATGAAAAGCTACTATGACTGCTGGGCAGATGGGACATTATGATGGTCTGGACAGTGACACTGGATCTTAGATACCTCAGCGATTAGATGACAAAGGAAAGAGCTTTAAGGCTCGTGACAGAGGCTTGCCAAATACACTTCTGTGCAATTTTGAAAGAGGCTTTGGGTTGTGAATGAATGTGGCAGCTCTTACTTCCTTTGGGAAATGGAATATTATCCTTTCTAACAGAGCTCAATATTAAGGTCTTTTTTTGCCGAAGCCTAAATCTCCATTTAATTTCATCCCATTTTCCCTAGTTGTAGCCTCTTGCACAACCCTCAAAACAATTCCCGTATAATAAAAGATGGGCTGTTCTTGCATTGGAAAAATGCATAAATCACCCCGCAGGAGAGGGGAGGGGGAATGATAGCATATTAAGCCCTGCATTGGGGCTGTTTTGTTCTGGGAGGCCTCTCCATTTCCCCATGCCTTGGGTTGTTAATGTTAGTGTCGTCTTTGCTTCCTTTCTATCCTTTATAAATATTTTCCATTTGTCCTTCCAAAGTCTCCCTTGTCTGTTCCTTCCCTCGCATTTCTAGGGCGACTACTGTAGTCCAAGCTCATACCATTTATTATGAATTGAACTGTTCCCTCCCCTCGTTCACATGTTGAAGCTCTCACCCTGAATGGGACTGTAGTTGGAGACTGGGCCTTTAAAGAGTTTATTAATGTTAAATGAGGTCATTAAGCTGGGGTATTCAATAGGACTGGTATTCTTACAAAAAGATGAAGAGACACAAGTGACATTTCTGTCCATGCATGCACAGAGGAAAGACCGTGAAAGAACACAAAGAGAGATAGCCATCCGCAAACGGGGCAGAGAGGCCTCTGGAGAAACCAATCCCGCTGGCATCTTGATTTTTTAATTCAAGCCTCTAGAATTATGAAAAAATAAATTTCCAGACTTCTAGTCAAGATGGCAGTGTAGGTAAACATGGCTCACCTCCTCACCCAACCAGATCAAAATTACAACTAAATTACAGAATAACCAGCATTCAGAACTATCAGAAATTGAGCAGAATGGAAGCCCTAGAAGTATAGAATTAAAGAAGAAATAACATCAATACTGGTAGGAAGAGCAGAGACATGGAATGGGCTGGCCTCATGCCCAAGTGTTGTGGATAGAAATCAGGAGGGCTATTTCAGGGAGGGGTCCCAGGCCCACACTAGGACAGCCAGCTCAGGGTTCCAGGGCCAGGAAGATAAATCTCCATAACTTTTGGCTATAAAAACCTGTGGGGATTGAGGCTGTGGAAGACAGAAAGTTCTGGAATCCCAAGCAGGTCCTCTTAAAGGGCTTGTGCACTGACTTACTCAGACTCAATCCCTCTGAGCTCTAGCACAGATTGAAAGACATCAGAGACAAATGGGGAGGACCTGAATTGTCCAGCATAAGGGTGAGAGCTAGGGGGCAGCTTTCTTCAAGACAGAAGTGCTGGCAGAGGCCATTGTTCCTTTTTTGAACCCTTCTCCCACAGAGCCAGCAGGCAGGAGCCATATCTGAGACTCCATCAACCTGGCTTACATTGTTTGTCCACCCTGGTGATTCCCTGAGGCCCTGCCCCACCCAAATTTCAGGCCCACCCAAGCTGTTTTCAGTGACTTTCCCATATGAATGACTTCTCTTGGTGCATGCTTCAAATTTTCCTAAATTCTCTCAAACAAGTAGCATCTGGCTTCAGTGAGCCCTGTTCCTCTTGCTCAGTTGCTCCAAGCCCGGCACCAGCAGCACCCAGCCTTGGTTCACAGCTTGGCCTCTGCTGGGCACCTCCAAGCTGAGCACAAGTAGCAGCCATTTGCTTTGCAGCTAATGCTGGGTGACCCCGGATAGATCACAGGCGGTGGCTGACCTTGGTTGTGCCAACAGCAATCAAGGCTCAACTATAAGAGGAGGGTGTAGACAGTCCACACAGTGGGCACACACTGAGTACTCAGCTTGGGTAATAGGGGGTGCTATGCCATTGAACCCCACAGGACACTCACTGTCAATACATTAAGCTGCTCTATCAAGCCTTTGAGATGTAGTAGTTCTACCTAATATGCAAAAACAAACACAGGGAGACTACCAAAATGAGGAGACAAAGAAACATGGCCCAAATGAAAGAACAGAACAAAGCTGCAGAAAAAGAACTAAGCAAAATGGAGAAAAGCAATCTATCACATGTAGAGTTCAAAACACTGGTTATAAGGATGCTCAAGGAGCTTAGTGGGGACCTCAACAGCATAAAAAAAGATCCAGTCAGAAATTAAAGATACATAAACTGAAATAAAACTTACAGGGAATCAACAGTAGAGTAGATGAAGCCGAGAATCAAATCAATGATTTGGAACATAAGGAAGCAAAAACAACCAATAAGAAGGAAAAAGAATCCCCCCTTCCCCCAAAAGAAAAATGAAGTTAATGTAAGGGGCCTCTGGGAAAACTTCAAGCATACCAACATTCGCAACATAGGGGTGCCAGAAGGAGAAGAGAAAGAACAAGACATTGGAAGTATATTTGAAAAATAATGAAAGAAAACTTCCCTTAGTTGGTGAGAAAAATAGACATAAAAGTCCAGGAAGCACAGAGATGGATGCAAAGAGGCCCACTCCAAGACACATCATAATTAAAATGCCAAAGGTTAAATACAAAGAGAATCTTACAAGCAGCAAGAGAAAAGCAGTTACCTGCAGGGGAGTTCCTATAAGACCATCAGCTGATTTCTCAAAAGAAACTTTGTAGGCTAGAAGGGATTGGTGAGAAATAACTAAAGTGATTAAAAGCAAAGATCTACGACCAATATTATCCAGCAAAGCTATCATTTAGAATGGAGGACAGGTAAAGAGCCTCCCAGATAAGAAAAAGCTAAAGGAGTTCATCATCACCAAACCAATATTATATGAAATGTTAAAGGGTCTTCTTGAAGAAGAAAAAAATATGAAAAATAAAATGGCAATAAATACACATCTATCAACAATTGAATCTAAAAAACCTAAGCAGAACAGAAACAGAGAACGTTTTGATGGTTGCCAGATGAGAGGGGGCTCAGGGGGAATGGGTGAAAAAGGTGAAGGGATTAAGAAGTACAAATTGGTAGCTACAAAATAGTCATGGGATGTATAGTACAGCATAGGGAATAGAGTAGCCAAAGAACACATATATGCAGGAGTTATGGACACGGACAATGGTGTGGGAATTCCCTGAGGAAGTGGAGGAGGCTGGATGGAAGGGGTTGAAGGGGGAAAGTTTGGGACAACTATAATAGCATAAGCAGTAAAATATAATTGAAGAAAAGGAAAAATTAGATTTCTACTACTTAAGACACACAGCCTATGGTACTCTGTTAATGGCACCCCAAGGAGGTTAATATACCATTTTACACTGAAATTTTTTTTTGCTAAGTTGCTCTAGTAATTTTTGTTTCTGTACTTGGATTTATACTTAACATTTGAAATTTAAGTGTTTCATGTTCTCTGCCTATCCCTAGGGCTTGACACATATGTGATAGGTACAATAAGTATTTGTGAGTGAACAATGTTGGTAACAAGGTAGAAGTAGTGACTTATATAGACTGAGTTGCACCTGCGGTAATACTATGCATGAAGTAGGTAGTTAAAAGCCCCAGGAGTGTTAGGATTTAGTTGCTATTTAAACTGGAGCTGAGTTGCTTAGATCTTGGGCATATGTCACTTTGAGCCTGTATTCTTTTTAACTGATGACATGTCTAATGAATGGTGAGAAAAATGGCTTATATGTTGGAGTGGGTCTCTCCCTCACTCAACCATGTGTCCTGGGCTGCTGCTTTTGGCTATCACCTTTGCAAAGTAGAGTTAGTAGTTTGCAGAAATTTAGCAGGGAGGGAATGATGGTGACTGAAACCACTGGTACCTGGAATCTCAAATGCATGAGAGTCTTCAACCCAGGATTAATGTCAGGCTATAAACAATACTTTTGTGTATGTGGGTGTTTAAACTCATATGTTTTTGGTGGGGGTGAGGGGCCTGTGGGCCAGCTAAATGTGGAAAAGAGAAAGCCTGAACCAACTCCTCCCAACCTTCCAAGTCCCCTCTTCCTCAGAGGCACCCACTTCGATTCCAGTGTGCATCTGTTGTTTTTGGCTGCTAAACATCCATTCCCTCTCTCCTGGGTGGGGTGCCTCATTTTCTTTTGGGGAGCTACCGTTTTCTCCGTCCTAGTTCATGAGACTTAGATGAAATCGACCCCACTTTCCTCCTTACATACTGTGGGGTAGACATGCAACTCAACTCTGGCCAAAAGTCTTTTGTTCCATTCCTCTTGGCCACAGTGATCGGCTCTTAGGGTTGCCAGAATTACCTAAGTCTGTGTTCTTTGAGTATAGGACTATTCATTTAAAGAAAAAAGGAGTGTGCTCCCAAGTCCCCCTCTGGAACTTTGTCTTTCATGAGGCCGGCACAGGTTAGATAGAAAGACTGATAAGGTAGGGGCACATTGACCTAAAAAAAAAGTTATTGATTGATATTAGAGAGAGAGGGAGGGAGGGAGAGAGAGAGAGAGATTTTTTTGTTGTTCTACTTACTAGCACATTCATTGGTTGATTCTTATATGTGCCCAGACTGGAGATTGAACCCACAGCCTTGGCGTATTGAGACAACACTCTCATCAACTGAGCTATCCAGCCATGGTCCAGCACTCTGAGTTTTGTACAAGCATGTCACATGCAAAGACTGTTACAGGTGGAAGAAACAAAGAAATTAAGTGCAGGGTTTTTGGAACTGCAGTCAATCACTCATCACGTCAGTGTGTTTTAAAAGAATGTCATTCACATTTCATCAGAAGTGATACTTTGTTGTATCACTGCTAAGGACTTTTCAGCAATATGTATGAGGATTTTCAGCGATGTGTATGAGAATTCAGTGTATGAGCATCCACACTAGCAATCTATTTACTCTGTTATCAATACTTCTTGACTGTTCAAGTGGAAGGGGCGATCCCTGATGACTTGAAACTTTCCCAGGCTGTACAGGCATTGAGTTTTGCTTGTGTGTGGGTTGAGTCATCATGGTGTTGCCTACTTTAGCCTTGCTGTAGCAATCACATCCAAGAAACTGTGGGACTGATAGGCTATTTAAGAGTTTATTTTCATGTTTGATAGAAAAATACATAATATATAGTCCTGGTTTTGAAAGTCTTTGAAGGGTTTGGAGCTCAGGGGTGACATGATCTGACTTGGGATGTATCAGGATCACTGTGTCGCATGGACTGAAAATGGATTGAATGGGAGTTGGGGCAAAGCAGAAAGACAAAATTGGAAAGGGTGGAGAGCAGGGGAGAGTGGGGGCTGGTGGGACCTGAGGGCTAATTTTCCCTTCTTCAACAGGTCCTTGTCTTTGCCTTCTGCAGGGTGCTGGGGTAGGAATAGTTTCGGTGTGGCCACCTCACAGCCTTTTAACTTCCCTTCCTTAGCACTCTGTCTTCCCCAGCTCTTGTAAATGGAGGTTAAATGCGTCCTGGAGGATATCCCAGAGAGTTGATGGCTATGCCTTGGAATAGCCCTGATTCACAGCCTCTTGGCTTTAACTAACACCATGCAAGCGTCCGTCCAGGACGTTGACCTCTCTCAGGATGAGAGTCATCATTCGCCAGGGAGAAAATGGATATCTTGTGGCTGCCTGCTCTTACCTCATTGAAAGCTGCAGGACAAATGACTTAACTGAACATACTTCATGCAGGGAGGGATAAGTAATCTCAGAAAAGGGAATAAAAGTCCACAAAGCTCTGACCCTGGGGAAATTGCAGAGATGCCAGTTTTCTTCTCTCTTGGGCGTATGTGAATCGTGGAAGGGAGTAGTCAGGCCCCACCCCTAGCCTTGGAAAGCCCCAGCACACGGCTCTTTCTGGGCAAGTTTCTCTCGATATCACTTTATTCCCTGAATTTTGAAAACACCCAGTGTGGAAAAGGGGAAAGAAAAGTGTGTTACTTAACATGAAATATGGTCATCTGATTACTTGTCAGTTATAGATTTGAGGAAGGAAAGATTCTGAAAAACTTGATCTACCCAAGGAGGGAATATTGCCTTTGTCTAGACTAGGATTTCTTACCCTCGGCACTGGGGACGTTATGGGTTGTATAATTCTTTGTTGTGTGGGCTCTGCTCTGCATTGTAGGATATTTAGCAGCATCCCTGGCCTCTGCTCTCTAGATGCCAGTAGTACCTGCTGAACTGTAACAACCAGAAATGCCTCTAGCCATTGTCACATGTACGCTGGTGGGGGTAAGTTGCCCCACCATTGAGGAGAGCATCTGATTGGCTTAGCAGGGCTTTGCTGCAGACAGGATTTTTTTTTTTTTTTTTTTAACTTCATGTCCTCTCTGGCTAATGATATGAATGGAGTTAAAACTAATAGTGGCTTCTGTCTGGTCACTAGGATAGCAAAACATGCACTGTTGTGCCTCGAGAGAACATTTTTTCTTTGTTTTAACTAATAAGGCCCTGGTGATGCCTGGATTCCGGGCACCTCAACAAACAAGCATGCCTGTAAGGCAGAGAAACCCAAAACAGCGCTCACTGTGATTTCTAAGGAAGGGGCTTGTTTTCTTTCCCCTCTTTCTCCTGGATTCATGGAATAATTAGCCAAAGTAAAATGAATATTGGCTCATGCTTAACTGCTTTTACAGCATACTCGCCGGCACTGACCCAGTAGTGCTAAACCAATTATTTTTTGAACTTTATGGCTTTAAATAATCCTTTGCTCTAAAATTCCCTGTACCCCTCAGCTACTTAACCACAGGCCCCTCTGCCCTAAATCCTTTTCTTGTACTTTGTAGCTTTTTAAGCAAGGCCCCTCTTTAAGAAGACATAATCCCTTCTCTGTAGAAAACATGAAAGACCTTGAACAAATCAAGATTTCTCCATGGAGAATTCAGCTAATCCTGTGCTTAGCTCCTAACAAGGAAATCTATCTCTCCACCAAGCACGCCATTACCCGGACTAATGCCTGACTTGAATAACAAGCAAATTATTGTGCTTTTAATTGTACCCTGCTCGGTCACAAAGCACATCTGAGAGAGGAATGTGCCGAGTTTTTCCAGGAGAAACAGGTCATGCTTCTAATCCTTCTTTTCTGTTGCCTTCCCTCCTCCCCCCACCCCTTTCCAATCTTTTCTCTTCCCAGCAGTACACAGGGGGGAAAAAAAGACAGCTAAATTATGTTTAAAATGGAAGAATCAAAAGAAGAAAAAGGGTGGTAAATACTGACTTTGGAGAGGATGAATTATCTAGTCTCTGCAGTATGGCTCATTTGAGGACAATCAGTGTTATAACCCGATTACTGGAGGGCAGGCTTTGTTTCCCTAAACCAGGCTTCCTCAGCCTTGGCACTGTTGACATTGGGGACTGGATAATTCTTTGTTGTAGGGGACTGTTCTGTGCCTCGTAGGATTTTTAGCAACTCCCCAAGTTGTAACAATCCCAAATGTTTCAAGACATTTACCAAATGTCCTCAGGGGCAAAATCGCCAATGGCTGACGATCGCTACCCCTCCGTACTGGGGTTCATTTGCTCTTAACCTCATGCTATACCTCCTGTATGCCTCCTCCATGAAAACCACGGTTCCCACGGTGACACAGGGGAAAAGTATGCTCCTTATATAGGTAGAAAGAGTGGAAAGGAAAATGACAGCAATGTGTGTGTTGTCAGGGGTGGGAGAGTGGGAAGCCCCCTCAACACCAAGATTGGAAAGCCTTACAATTTGATTGAATATCTGGTTTCCATTCGTAAGTGGCGGTGCCTTTGGGTGAGCAAGCCAGCTTTTGAATGCCTGTACCTTGTGCACTTTGGAATTGGGCTGCTGTGGGTGAGATGAGGAGTGATGGAGAGGCTGCAGAGATGAAGGAGCCTGTTACCTATAGATGGTCACGCTTTCCACCCACCCTGTTTAGGATTCAGCCTCCTGACTGTCTATTGTTCAACTGGTGACAATCCCATCTTGGACCTGACAATCAAGACCAATGAGAGCTATCCACGAAAGACATTATGCAAGTATTGAGTTTCACTTGTATTACAACCATTGGGGCAAACATTTCCTCACTCCTGGAGAGAGAAAGAATCTACGCTGTTTTTAGTAATTTACAAGGAGCATTATTGCTTGTCCTTACCGCCGGAAGCAAAAGCTGGGAAACTAGTGCATTGCATTGAGCCTCTATTTCCACTAGATGGCGGTGTACATCTTCGTCAGAAGCCCTGCTGAAGGCAGCTCGCAGTGGCTCCTTGGCCTAAGCAAGACAAGTGCCACTTGTCTTTCGGAGACAGCCGGCTCCTCTCATTGTTGGCACAAACAGCCGCAAACAATTGTACTGACCACACAGCTCTAAGCCACATTCCAGGGTGCTGCCGTCTGCTCAGGAGTGAATGCTGGGAAAATGAACCAAGCTGTTAATTTGCTTGATTGGGGGAAAAAGATCTCAAGTAACAATGGGCGTAATTTATTTTTCCAACAAGAATAGGGCCAATGCCATTTCATCCCCCTCTCCTGACTGCTACCATAAATGAAAGCAATCACCTAATTAGTCCTGAATTACTAACTGGCAGGTTAAAGGATCTGCTGAAAATCAAGCTGAAGTGGGGACTTTGGAGAAAAGGATGTGATTTCTTTGGGAGGAGGGGCTTTGGGGAAGGGAGGTACTGGGTGAAGGCCTGAAGCCCTTTGTGGGGCCCTGGGCTCCTGCGGTCTGGGGGCTGTGTTGGCCCTGACCCTGGGAGAACAAGGCTCAGTGAGTCCTCCAGAGCATTCATTCCATGCAGGTGGATGACTTTCTAAACTGAGGAAAAAGAATCTATTGGGGAAGATATACCAGTAAGTTCCTTTTCAATGTTACAAATGTAGATTGGGAAGAGAACACAGCCCTGTGTCTCCATCCCCTCGCCTCCATGTGATGGGTTCAGTCAGGCAGAGACCCCACAGCAAGATTCACTGGTCAGAGCCCTCTCTCCTGACACACAGTAAGGGAAATTACAGGCAAACCTGAAACCAGGTTAGGATTTTAGTCATTAAGAAATACCCCAAAGGAATGAAATTAGTACCTCATTACAGATTTTATTTTTTGCATGTGTCTTTATTAATCGCTTCATCCTCAGCTGAAACAATGAATTGTCTGCACGTCACTGTGTCTATCAGGTGCTCTTCTCAGAAGAAACACAAAGCAGTAACGGGGGAGTAGGCAAGTGCCGAAATCTTCCACTGGAAGCCTCCGCAAATTGAAGTACTAATTTATTTGTTCGGAGACAACTTCTTGTTTTTTAGTTAGATATGACTTTAATTGAAATACTTTACTAATGCGATTTATCACAACTGTAAACTGTCAGTTTCCACAGCTGTTGCTTTTTTAGAGCAATCTGGCAAATGTGTGTGGGTAAAAACACAGACTTGGAAGGTTGAGAGGAGTTGGTTCAGGCTTTCTCTTTTCCCACTTGCTGGCCCACAGGCCCCTCACCCCCGCCAAAAACATATGCTCCTCTTCCTCAGAGGCACCCACTTCGATTCTAGTGTGCATCTGTTGTTTTTGGCTGCTAAACATCCATTCCCTCTCTCCTGGGTGGGGTGCCTCATTTTCTTTTGGGGAGCTACCCTTTTCTCCATCCTAGTTCATGAGACTTAGATGAAATCGACCCCACTCTCCTCCTTACATGCTGTGGGGTAGACATGGGGCAGACATGCAGCTCAATTCTGGTCAAAAGTCTTTTGTTCCATTCCTCTTGGCCACAGTGATTGGCTCTTAGGTTTGCCAGAATTACCAAAGCAACACCAACAACCAACTAAAACAAAATTGGATGCCTTAAATTTGATTTTCAGAGAAGCAATTTTGAATTTTTAGTGTAAGTATGTCTCAAGTATTTTGTGGAACGCGCTTATACTAAAAAATTATTGTTTACCTGAACCTTTACTTTAATGAGGCATCCTATATTTTACCTGGCAACCTTGTTGTTCCTAAGAGTATTTGACTAAAGGAGGTCAAGTGAGAATCAGCAGAGGACTTTTACTGGAGTAAGTACTTAAAAAAACTTGTTGGGGTCGGTAGTCTGGTAGGATATATACTTGCAACTGCTGGTGGCCATCTTTGCTACTGTGTGGGGACAGCTGCCTGAAATGGAAGCCAACACGGCAGAGAACAGACCTGCTTCACTTGGACAGGTGGATCGAGCTGCTCCTGAAGCCGGCCCTCTGGTTGACCAAGGCCAGGGTGCTGATGGCCAGGTGGGATCATAATTTTCTGCCCCTTGAGCCAGGGAAGTAAAGACATCAGGGCGCACGGAGCATGGCTTTTATCTACTTAAAAGAGTGGAGAATGGGTTTTGGGCAGCAAAAATAACTGATGTCAACTATACACTTATATTGTTTTCTAATTGCAAAAACTCTTTGTCCTATCTCATTAGCTCTTCTTCATGACATCATGGCTAGAAACACGGGGGCTGATACCCTTGCCTTTGGAACTGGGGACTTGAATTTCATATCTGCCGCTGCCTGGTTGAGTGGCTTTAGAGTCATTGTGACCTCTATAAAGTTGAGTTTCGCGCTCTGAAAGCTAAGGACAGAGTCTATCTTAATTCACTCAGGCTCCGCTATAACAGAATCCCAGGGGCCGGGCGGCCTATAAACAACGGGAATTTAGTGCCCAGCTTCGGAGGCTGGGGAGCCTGAGATCAAGGCGCCAGCAGAGTCGGCGTCCGGTGGAGACCCGTCTCCCGGTTTGCAGATGGAGCCTCTTTGCTGTGTCCTCACAAGGTAGAAGGGCAAGAGAGCTCTCTGGGGTCTCCTTTTTAAAGGCACTAATCCCGTTCATGAGGGCTCCACTCTCAGGCTCCGATCACCTCTCACAGGCCCTACATCTAAATAACATCATCTTGGGGGTTAGGATTTCAACATATGAATTTGGGGGTGGGGAACACAGATGTTCAGTCCATAGCAGAGTACTTTCCCTATAGGCCGAGGGTGAGGAGTCCATGAGGTAAAGCATGGAAGCACTGGTCACAGGGCCTAGTGTGGAACCCACACCCGGGAGTGGTCTTTTCTTCTTTCCTCTTGTAAGGGAGAGAATATTTTTAGCTTCTCTCCTATATAACTTAAGAAGAATGATAAAGCCTGAGGAACAAGTATTGCCAGCACTACAGCTGTTCCTATTGTCACCGTACATCATTTGTTTACCCTTGGTGGTTTTCGAGCATTTTCACATGTATCTTCTCACTTCCTGTTTTGGCACAAAATCTCCACTCCCTTTATCTTGGTTTTCTGCTTTGTATTTTCAGCACAAGAGCTTTGCTTTGTATTATACATAAAAGGGAGGCATTTGAAACTTGGTTGCTGTCTTTCCATATCTCAGTTGTCTTCATCCAATTTTAATTATTTGGATATTTAAGATTAATTGACAAACCATATCTCTCCTCCATTAAAGTTGGTCATTTTTCCTCTTAAAGTGGGTCCCTTTAACTGAAATGAAACCAGTAAAGGGATGACAGCACTATTTGATAGTATCTTGTGTGGAATTTTCCAGAACTTAGGGGTAGGTTTGGGACATCTAATCAGGGAAGAAGTTAGACTGGGAGCTTGCCTTTTAGAGTAGGAGGGATCACTGAGATCATGTCCTCCTTTTACAGGGTGACTGGGCAGAGGGAGGAGGGGTCCCTTCAAGCTCGGGTCCGCTCCAGCTTGGCCCAGTTAGTGGTGATGGCCCGGACTGGGATTCAGTCCTCCTGACTTGCCTCCCTGACTGTAGGTTTCAGGACTTGGCAAGCCTGACAGTATGCACATCCCGGGGGACATTTCAAAGAGGTTTCAGTTGGTTGGGTTGCTTTGTTTTAAAACTCAAGCGTGTCCATTAAATCCAGACGGGTGTGTGTCTCCAGCGGGGAAGAAGGTGGAAAGGGGCAGAAGGTTCTTTGAGGGTCTCTGGGAATGTGCAACAGGGGCCTGACCTATGGAGAGGGCAGAGATGAACTTTAGACAGATGTTCACAAGGGATACATTTGTTCTCCCCTGGCTGTGAAATAACAAAGCTACAGATCCTCAGGGAATGAAGAGATAAGAAACAGTCACCTTTCAGACGAGTGGTGGTAGCAGTGCTGTCTCCAGTCTGTTTCGCAGTACTCCCTCCTCCTCTCCCACACCACCCCTTCTCCTCTCTCACCCTCAGCCCTCCTCTTGCTCTGTCTGAGTCACGGAGGGAAGGGGAGAAGCCGCATACTCTAGTGGAAGAACACAGGCAGAGTCAGGGGCAGTGCTAAGACTCCTTTCCAGCTGTGAATTTGGATGGGTTTCTTAAGCCAAGCCTCATTTTTCACATCTGTAAGATGGATGCAAACATGTCTACTCTATATGACTATTGTGGAGATTAAGCGAGATTACATTAATAAATATATGAGATTAAATATATTACTTTTCTGGCCTATAATTGTTGTTGAACAAATAGTAATTCCATTATCTTCACTGTATCAGGAATGCTGGAGAGAGGAGGCGATTGCTAATGGGGAAGAGCGCTGAGAGACAGTTGATAGTGGTAGCTGCTGCTTTAGCAGTTTATTACGTGTTGGTCACTCCCTTGAAGACCTTCGGTTTAAATTATTTAATACTGACAACAGCCCTATGAGGTAGGTATTATTATTGTCTCCTTTTTATAGATGTGGATACCAAGGCTGAGAAACGATTTGCCCTAAGCCACACAGCTTGTAGTGCAGAAGTTGTCTTGGGTAAGCTGTACTGCTCCAGCGGAAGCTTGTCCCTGGGCAGGTTGTACAGACTCACCCCGGGAAGGTAGACGAGGGGTCAGAAAGCGAGGCAAGCAAGGTTGCTGGTAGAGAAGGGGGTGCGCCTTGTCTTTGGACTGAGTTTTTACTTAAATCTGTTTGGAATCCAAGTGAGCTGAGGTCACCTGCCCATGACTGGCAAGTGGAATGAGAGGCCGTGAGTGTGGTTTTCGTGGGCTAGAAAAGCGCCCCACCCCCGCCACCTCTGGCTGTACCTCAAATCACAGCTCTTCACTTTGTTTGAAAGCTTTGGAAGTCTGTGTCTCCTTATTGTTTTCCAAAGGCTTCATTCTATACATTTAGTGCTTAAATGGCACAACTCATCTCCCCTCCCAGGCAGTAGCTGAACGCGTTTCTTTTATATTCTTACTTGGGGGTGGGTGAAACCCTGGTATCACAAATTCAGTGGAAGAGGGAAATTCTTCAGACCAGCTTGTGCTGCGATACTGATTAACAAACGAAGGGAAAAAGAATAGGCTCTCCTCCTGGTGTAACTGGCAAGACCCTTTTGCCAGCCTCAGATATGGTTGTATCATGCTCACTGTTCCTATTTCATATTTGAGGGCTACCTCATCCTTCCCCCAAATTGACTCAGTCCGGTTGGGCGGGCCCTGCCTCGACATCCTAGCAGAGAGAGACACTGAAGTTGATACTCGGTAATGGGGCCACCAGCGCACCCAGGATCTTGCTCTCTGGTGTTCTGTTGCTTCTGTGGAATGTTACTCTTGAAAACCAGGCTTACCGGGGCAGCTCGGCCTTGTCTGTGGGGCCTGGGCAAGTCCAGGTCCCCGTTCAGGCCTCAGGGGCATCGGGGTTGCAGCTTTCTCTAGCTGATCTTTACTTGTAAGGGCTGAGGTTGGGGAGGCTGCTAGCTGTGCCTTGTATCAGAACCAGCCCTTTCCCGTGAACCTCTCAGAACTGGAATGGACCCTGGGTCTGACCCTGGCTTTCCATTCTTCATGATAAGCCTCTCTTCAAGGTCTCCTGTGCCCTTTCCAGCTAGATACCCTCTCAGTTCAGCCGAGAGCTTCCAGTAAAGTTACACTTCAGAAGCAGACAAGACAGGGCCTTTATTCTTTCCACTAAAACAACCTCGTGGTCCCTATGGTGCAGGCATTGTTGATCATGAATGAGCATGTAATCATCCACAGGAAGGATTTTACTTCCGCACCGTATTTATGTCAGGCTTTGTCTTGTGACTTGCTTTGGCCAGTGGACGTGAGTGGAAGTGCAGTGTACCCACACAAAGTTGTGCCTGGTTACTTTGCCTTTGTCTCCTTGATCGTGGAAGCCTGTGTCAGGTTGTTTCCGCCAGGCTGGGCCCGGGAGTGCTCACAGCGAGCAGAGCCATCTTGCTGACCCTAGATGTAAATGTAGCATGAAACAAAAATAACCCTTGTTGTCTTTTAAGCCACAGAGAATTCAGATTACTTGTTACTGCGACATAGCTTTGCCTGTCCTGACTGATATGGTCCTTATGTAATTATATAATTACATATTATATAATACTTTTCTGCTCACCAGAAGGGAGCATTAGTCTCCCAGTGCTTGATGAATCCTGATAAATAATGCATATTTATTTATCTTATATTTGTATTGCCCAGAGGTCTACAAGCATCCCAAAAGACCTGCCTGAAGGCAAATTTCTGTGTCTACCTAGAAGCTTCTTTTCCTAAACAATTTAGATATCCCTTATCAGCCTCCCACTCCTTGCAACAATTGAGAAGCCGTAAGTCTTAAGTTTGTAAAGGACTTCAAGAAACGATAGCTGTGCTAAATCTTAATATATGCAATTATAAAAAAACTGAGTGGGTTAATATACTATTGCTATGCAGTGATATATAGCCTTTTCATTTTATTAAGAGAAGGTAAATATATTCATCAAACAACTCCTGGTTACAGAGAGGACTTTCCCATTGCCTTACCCTTTCTAAAGTAGAAACACTGCCCCCTTCGTTCAGTAGTCTAATCCGTTCAGCAGTAGGGAGCATTAGGCCTTGTTTTCTGTTAGTAGCCATGTTATAGGTAAGGGATCCAGAGCAGGAGCTGGCCAGCTCTTGTCTAAGGACCAAATCCTGGTCACCCCCCGTGTTTTTTGAAATTAAAGTTTTATTCAGACACAGCCGTGCCATTCATTTATGTATTGCCCGTGGCTGCTTTTGTTCTATAGCATCAGGCTTGAGTATAACAGATAGCATGGCCTACAAAGCCTCAGCTATCTACTACTTTTAAGAAAAAGTTTGCCGACCCCTGGTGGACATAGAGGTATCAATTGATTTGTCTAATGTCACAAAAAACTCCTAAGTGGCAATGTGTTGTCTTATGATTCTCCATTTTTGGAGATTGATTGGTTCTTTTTGCTCACCACATCTGCTTCCTGTAGGAGACTGGGCACTGCCACCACTGCCCCCTGCCCCGATCCCAGTGGAGAAGTAGACTTATGGTAAGATTTACAGCATAAAAATATAGATGAGCTACAGTATTGTCAAGGAATGTGATAGCTGGCAATGCCAGGGATGTGGGGAAATAATAATAATGTAAGTGAAGAATGTACATCACATCCTGTAGATTGTAGATGTCTTAGCTGCAAATGATAATGTTTGAGTCTACAAGACAGGTCATTGTGGTTTTGTGTTTTGAATTGTAGTGTTTTAGTTTTCTTTTTCTCTTGGGTGCAATTAGCCCCATTTCACGGAAAAAAAAATCCCAACTCTTCTTCTATAGATCTCTCCTCATCCCCATTTCTGAAGAAGCTCAAGGTCATCAGAAAATTAGAGATTTAAAGCTTTATAAGTACCTACAATGAAACCACATGCATTTACACTTGAAGGTTAAGACATCAAACCTCAGGAGGCACCCTGGGTTTTGCAAGTGACATGTGCCTCCCAGATCTGCTTGAATTTCTTTCCAGTAGCATGTTGGGGGAGTTAATTCTAGTATATTTTACAGTATCTCGCCCAGCCAGAGATTGCTTTATTTCATTGCATAAATAACAAAGATCTTCTGTACATTCCTTTATTTTTCCCTTTGAGCGACGAGAATTGCAGCAGATCTGAGATTTGCACACATCTACTTGATATAAATGTATACTGAAGATGGGGGAATAATAAGAACTAACTTTTATAGACCTCTCTCATTAAAACTCACCTTCAGAAAACATTCCTGTTCCTTCCTTATAATCAAATGACACCTCATAACCACCTAACGATTTTTAATATCCCCTAGACTCCACTGAACTCCACTGGAGCTCAGACGCTGTCTAGCTAGTCAGGAAAAAGAGTCTACCGTCATATTTAAAAGCAGTTATTGGGACCAGTTTTACAGGCAGCGGGCTAGGACAATTCAGAAACAATTGCTTATGTGATAGTTAGAGGATTTGTCCCTGTCAAACAGTTAATATTGCTTTAATACATGAAGTAGGCTGCATAAGATGGCAATAATGAAAAATGTCAGGAAAGACAATATCAATTGTTATTCAACATCCACATCAAAGATTACTTTTTTGTCAGTAGCTTTTAGAAAATGTATTTTCCATCAGATCTGATTGCGTTCGTCTTTGAAGTGCTCCATCCTCCCGGTAGATTTAATGTGACATCTAGGCACTTTTTAGTCCCTGGGCCTCTGAGGCGATTCAGAGAGGCACAACAAGCCATCACAGGTTTATCCTCAAAGGCCGACACTGTCTGTCTGATTTATTGTAACTTTAAGAATCATCTCCAGCAAAGCATGAGCCTTGCAACCCATCCACAGCGTCAGACTTTTATCAATTCATTTGTATGCAGCTGACGCCTCTCGGAGCCGAGAGCCCTATAGCCACTCATGGAAAATGCATTACCTGCGACTAATCCTTTTTATCTTTAAAGTCTGTATTTTTTATGTATAAGTCATTTTGGGTTATCATAAAATATACATAATTCTCCCTCCCCTCCCCCCAAAAGACTCAAAATGGAAAGGGAATGTATAATAACTTATGAGCGTGTGGTGTTCTTATCAGCAAGGATTCTAAATAAACATCTCTCTTTATGTAAACACCAAGGAATATAAAGCAGTGATTACTTTCAATGGGAAATAGGAATGCTTCCATTTTTTTCTCTTTTAGGTCTCAAAGTGAAACAGTGAGATTAATCATTGAAAATCTGCTTATGCGTGCTTCTGTTTTGCAGTGCGTTTGCTCGGGGGTGGAGGTATTGGTGGAGCCAGTGGCGGGGGGGGCGGGAGGGGAGTGGAGGCTAATGGCTGATGTTCCATTTCACAAGTTTCCCAAATTGCTTCACTCCACAAACATTTTCTAAGCCATTTGTGAATGGCCTTAATTAAGAGGACTAGAAATCTGTCTCCTGGAGGGATTGGGTTAAGTCTCCTTCACCAGTGCCAGCTCAGTGCGGTTCCAGTGTCTGAGCGTCAGTGGGCGTGGGAGCCCTGTCCCTAACGTCGTGCCTGTTATTCGCTCTCTTGTGTTCTGTACTTGTTTCAGATAATTAAACTCTGCTCAGGTCTGAATCTTTAAAAGCATGAGAAACACTCTTCTACCTTCAACAAAATGTAAGTGCCCGCAGAACTCATGGTCAGGATCGGGGTCATCACACTGTGGCCAGTGGGCCAGATTCTGCCGTGGCCGGTTTTTATGAAGACCTGTTCTTCATTTGTTTGTGAATTGTCTATGGATGTCTTCATGCTGCAACAGCAGAGTTAATGGTTTCAGCCGACTGCATGACTCATAAAAAAAAAAAAAAGAGCTATCAGCCCCTTTAGAGAAAAATTTGTTGACCCCTGTCCTGGAACCATACCTGCGATTTTAAAGTAATTACCAAATTAACTTAATTAAGGCAGCCCAAGGTTTTCTTGGCCTAGGAATGAAAAGTCCTTGTAGGGTTAGAGAAGACGGTCTTAAAGGAGTCAGTATAAGCTGTCAACAAAAACTTCTGAATGGGGATGGAGACTGTGGATGAATGTCAAAGGGGTGTTTTTTATTCTTTTATACGTAAGGTTTGTATAAGACAATATGATAGATATCTTCAGAATCTTCCTGGTTTTGGGAGACGCTGTCTCTTTTTGTGCTAAACTCTGCTTAAATCTTGCTGCTGCAAGGGGATAATAGTTTTCAGGACATCAGAGGTCATACCCCATCACAGGGGTTTTATTGTCCCTTTGCTTTTTATAAACTCAGTGCCCAGCTCAGATATTATCTGCATTGCTTTCAGCCCTCAGCCAAAGGTGGGTTTCTTTATGTGCTTGAACAGTCGTGGACCCTCAAGCTGGCATGATTTAAAGGCAGACCAAGGGAATGTCTGCCTGCCAGCCACAGCCAAGCTCTGCGGGTTTTTCGGGAAGATCGTTACAAGGGGATAGGTGGTCCCTGCGGCAGGAACTGCGACCATGTCTCTCACCACTTTCAGGGCTCTGGGGGGACTCGTTTCTTTCTTCTCTAATAGAAACAGAAAGCCAAGAAGCATGATCTGTAGATGAAGAGGAATTTTTAACCACAAAATTTGCAGTCATTACATGTTCCCCTCTATGATTTCTACATGCAGCTTATCTTTTGGGAAAGGATCTCAGGGCTCTTGTTGGAATGTGCTTAAAAACAATGGGGTGAGTATATTAGTATCCTGTTTGCCACAAGAAAGAAAAAACAGCGTTTCAAAGTAATGTCTGAAGGTGTTAAGATTTTTATGAGGATTTCTCCTAATGCTCCCATGTATCACTTTGACAATAAAAAAAATCAGGTGATTTATTCTCATAGATGCTGCTGACACATTAGTAATTTATAAACTTGTGTACAAAGTCTAAACTCAGGGCGATGTAGAAACACCTCTCAGTCCTTGTCGTTCCTGTCCCACCTTTGCCCCTTTCCCTAGCCACATCACAACTTTAGACGTTCTCTAATCTTGGGCTTTTTGTCAGTCTCCTGCCTGGAATTGTCCTCTCTACCCTGCCCTTGTTCACCCAGAAACTCCGGCTCCCATCTCATGACCCAGTACGATTGTTCCCTTTCCGTGAAATCTTCTGAGATTTCTGCCTCGCCCCCCATCCTTACTCATAACCTCACTGGAGTTGCCCATAGCACTGGCATATGCTCCGTCATCATAGTTACCTAATCACTCGGCCACGTTATACGAGGTCCTCGAAGAGGGGCACAGAGGTTTAAGTTGCTTCTGTATCTCCTCCTGTACTTTGGGCAGTGATTTGCATAAATAGGTACTCAAAAAATGCTAACTGAAAAAAATGCAGGACTGTAATTTTATAGCACAAAGGAACCTTTAAGAACGTCTAATCTAAGTCCTTTATTGTGTAGATGGAGTCTGGGGCATAAAGAAATTAGGAGTTGCTTAAATTATTACTCCTTTTGGAACCTTTCTGGGCGTCAGCCAATGTGTCACTTTATCTCCAGGGCGGGGGCCGGCTTCTGCAGAGCTGGCCCAAGAGATGAGAAGAGGAGGGGAAAACTCTGGAAAGGCTTATTGTCTGCCTTCACACCTACTTACAGGAAGGAAAGACTGCAGCCCGGTAGGCGTTGAATCGCCCTACCTGATGGACAGCAAGGATGACGCTGCCAGAGGTGAGGCTGTGAGGGGTCCAAGCCTCTTCGCACTCTCCTCCCTCTCCACTGCTACGCTAGAACAAGGCTCCCCACGGGAAACAGGTGCTGGGGCCTCTGGTGCTCTCCTCTCAGAGAAACTTCACTGACTAGCACCCTCCCTTGGTTTGCCATTGGCTCAGACAGAGAGATGGAAGAGAATCAGAGCTGGGGCGGGGGAGGAGGAGAGAACACAGAGGCATGGACAGGGGAGCAAGGGGAGAGGCAGTTGAAGGCACAGATGGAGGTGATTCTGCGTGGGTGCCCTCATTCGCCTTGAGATTATTAAGAGAGAAGGATGAGAGATGTGTCTCTATCTGAAGTGGTCTTAAGGGTATTCAGAGGAAGGTCTCTGTCTGTCTCATTTTACCCTCTCTCACCCTTTTCGCACCCCCCCACCCCGTGTGTGCATGTGTGTGTAACATAGCTTTGTTCCTTTGGCAGATAAAAACCTGTAGACCCAGGGCTCCATAGCAAAGCACACATACCTCTGGGCTGATTGTGTCCTCCTCACGGAAAGGATCATAGAACACTCCAGTCTGAGAGTGGGGCGCTACAGGAGTGAGGCACAGGGTAAGCGCATGAAAGTGTGGGTGGAAGCACAGCAGAGCACAGGCAGTGGTCCAAGGTGAGGAAGATGAAGGAAGGTAGCAAAGAGACACCTGGCTTAGTCTTGCGGCATCCGGCCCCGCGACCGCTGCTGGAGCTACTTCTCCAAAGCTATTCTTGAGGATGCCCGGCACCGGTCAGGTTCCACACCCTTTTCGTTTAAGAAAACAGGGGACATGGTGAAACACGAGACTCAGCGACATACTTTCTAGTCTTAGCTTTGCACCAACCAGCTGTGGGGTCCTGGGCAAGTCACTTTACCTCCCTGAGTCTCAGTTTCCTTATTTGCATCAGGAAAATGTTGGACTAGATGATTTCTGAAGTTTTTTCCAGTTCTCATAAGTTTAGAGCAATAGGACTTTTGTTATGGCTTTAAAGAAATTAGACCACATATTATTATTTGGGGGACTTTGGGGCAGTATTTAACATGAACGTGTGAAGTAAATTCTCTACTCCAGTTTCTGTGCTTGAATGGATGGGTGCCATTATTTATCTGCAAAAAGGCACTCAAACTCCTGAGCAAATTTCTGAAGAGCAGATTTTATTTCTCTTGTTGTGGCCCTCGAATGCTACACTTGTTACATCTGAGTGCTAATTACTGGAGATTAATTAGTCAGCATGAAAGTACTTCTGCAGCAGCCCCCCAATTACTGAACTGCACTTGATGTGTGCTACCTGCAGGCTCTCCACAGTGATCGGGGAGGTGACACTCTTTGGAGGCCATAAGCAAGCCTTTTGACAATTTTCTAGTCACATTTTCAGAACAGCTGTCAAAGGTGGATGTCTGAAAATAATTATATGAAAAACATAGCTGACTCCTAAAATGGAGGTAGTTTGCCTAATAATCCCAAGGATCCAGGGTATTTCCCAGTGATTAAAGGTGGGCCATGGAAGATGATTCTTTTGGGTCTATTTCTGGCTCTGTTAGAACCCTGTGGCCTGAATGTGGAAGGTCTGATCCATTTCAAATCTCTTTGCTTCTCCCTGGGCCCATCAGAATGTACTGTCAGTAGGGGTATTGTGAGATTTAATCAAGTATCATTTAAAGACAGAAAGATCCTTGGATGAAAGGCGTGAAGATAAAAGCAAAGTCCATCCATATTACCACCACTTTCCTATGCTCCTTTTTCTTCTATTAGTGACATGGGAATACAGCTCAGTGTGCTTTGGTGCATTTTGTAAAATAGAAAAAACCAGCAGGGAAATTATATTTTCAAAACCAAGTACCCATTCTTCTTTGTAACTTACGCACAGTAGATTGGCTGGCATTTGTGTCTCATTTAGCTCTCTATATTGGGTCCTCCCCTGTGTCTAATTTTCCTTTATTAATGAATCTCCCTTTTTGTCCTGCACAAATCTAGGAGGGTGATATTTGTACAAGGTAATCATTTTTGCGCATTACCAAAAAAAGATTATTTGTATGTGGTTGGTTATCCAGCGAAAGTAAGCCTATCTGTCGCCCAAATCTGGCTTAGAATGGGCTGCTGTTTTCTTAGTGGAATTATTTGTTGATCAGCTCTTATTGATCTAGATTTAATGGTTGAGGGTGAAAAGACCCACAAATCTCTGAATTTTGAGAAAACAGAGCCATCTCAGCAAGGTGCAAAACTGCTCTGATGTACATCTTCCCAGTGAAGAGAGACTAACCCAGACCATGTTTTCAGACATAGGTATTTTAAAGGAAATCAACTGTTGGCCTGTGCAGGTTAAGCCTGGCGGAGCCTAGGGGGCTCCCCTTTACCGGCTCTGAAATGACTTGGCTGGAATGAATGCCTTACATTCGGAGTAGCTTTAATCCATAATCTTAGGGCTATGGAAGCACTTGGATGAATATAAATCAATGCACAGTTAAGTGTGCAAGCAGCATACATTTCTTTATTTTTCTTCAGTTCGACTTAATTTTTATTACTCTCGGAAGGCAAAAAGCTTGCCTCAGACAATTCCAAGTGTCCTCACCCACCCTTGCCCAGGATTGTGGCCAAGTGCCAGGGTTGGCTATGATCAGCACATTGCAGGGGCTGTCGTCGTCTTCATCAGCCATCCACACGGGCTTTTGGATTGGGGCCCCCGTTCTAATAAGTTTAGAACAATAGGACTTTTGTTATGGCTTTAAAGAAATTAGACCACATATTATTATTTGGGGGACTTTGGGGCAGTATTTAACATGAGTGTGTGAACTAAATTCTCTACTCCAGTTTCTGCTCTTGAATGGATGGGTGCCATTATCACTTGCTACTCCTGCGCTTCCCTGTGGCATGGGACTGTCTGGGAGGCCACCTCATGGCTCAGTCTACTGGGACATTTTTGGAATTTCCCCCTTTCTTTAGCATTTTAACTGCGAAGCATGGTGCAGATTGTCTCTGCTCTTGGGCCCTCCAGGCCTTTCTAGAAACTTAGCTGTCTCTGCATGGAAAACAGGAATTGGAACCCCTCTCTTTAGAACCCAGATCTTCTCTTTCCTCTCAGCTCTCCTGAAAGCTGGGGAAAGAATTCTCTCTTCAAATCCTATTTCTTCCCAATATTGCGACTATATTCCAGATGTTCCGTATTTCCTTGAGAACTTGAATTTTTGGAAGGTAGGGCCAGGATGGTAAGCTCTTTCTGCTTTGAATCTGTCACATCTTCTCCTGAAGCAATACACATTGATTGGACTCACCAGAAGGAGGGAGGGGAAAAATAGTTAATATTTCAAAACTATAATCCTTCCGGGTTTCAATAGTAACGAGGTTTGAATGCCAGACCGTGGGACTCGGAGTCAGGTCCACAGGTGGTGGGATGGCATAGGAAGTTTTTGAATGGAACATGACATGATAGAAACTGTGAGTTAGGGAGGTTATCCTGACACTCGTGTGGAGGTGGATTTGGAGCAATATGGAGCAATAGCTTTAGAAGGCTATTATAAGACAAGTGAGAGATAAGAGAAGTTTTGATTCTAAAATTCCATTGACTACATAATGCATCACTTTAATAAGCAGGTGTATCTGTATTTCAGAAGTGAAGTATGCATTGCAGTGAAGCCAGTGCATCTTACACTTTAGGACTGGTCACTCGCACAGGCTCTTTCCAAGGCCTGGACGTATCGGATTTTGTAGCCGTAAGATTGTGTGCTTAAAAAGAAACTTTCCCTAAGCTGTATAAGCATCAGGACCCAAAACATGAGTTCATTCTTGGCAATAAGTGAAAAGTCTGTTATAGAATCAGGGTTAACAGATGTGTATTAATTATCTACAGTTGTTGGTATTGTGACAAACACACAGGTGACACAGTATAGTCAGTCACTGCAGATAAGGAGACATCAATGACAGCAGCAGGGAAGTAAAGAGACATTTCATGGGAAATCTCTGGGTCTTGGATACATCGTGTGTCATAGGGCACAGGGAGTTCAAATGGAGTCCATCATTTGGACCACTGAGAAGGAGAGAGTGCTGGAGCTGTGAGAGACACAGAAGATGCAGAGAGAACTGTGGGGTTGGGAGTTTGTTGAGGAAAGATGAATTGATTTGTACATACCAAATCATCTACCAACGTGCTTATGAAACATAAGGAAATGTGTGTGTAGGGTTCTGGGGACTATGTGAGGATAATGATAGAAATATGGGCATTTTAGAGGTAATAATTGAAGCCACAGAAGTGGGTGAGGATCTACTGTGTAGAGAACCAACTTAGTGTCTTTTAATGCCTCCTTTTTTAGGGCCTTCCGAGAAACGGCTCTCCATTATTTGGTGCTCTTCTTTATTGTATAGTTGACTTTTACATAGTCTTTGCCCTAAATTCTTTGTTAAAATAATGGAGGGGGGTATTGTATTTCTTTTGTTAGTTACCTTGAGTCCATCATGAGGATAAGCATGGCTGATTTTCAGTGCCCAAGACACACTTGATGCTAAGTACTTTGAGTATCACCTCTGAAGATAGGCAAACATGTGTGTTCTTTCTATCCTTACGGTAATCACTAGATATTAATAGGAGGAGATACTATTCCCATTTTATAGATGAAAACTGAGACATAGAAAAAGTGGTTCGATCAAAAGCTCATATAGTTAAGGTGTTGCTGGGACTAGAGCTCCGGTCACCTCATCACCGCCCGCTGTTCTCGCCATGGAAGCCCACTGGCATGAAGGACAAGACATTCTATATAATTTTACTTTTCAAGAGAATTTGTTTGTGTCCTATTCAGGCAAGAACCCATTTAGCTTGGAGAAAGTGGTTGATTGTGTGGAAAATTTAGAATCCTTGATTAAGAACAACATCCCTTTTACAAATTTTGCCAGAAAACACAGGGGTTGCTGCAATTGCTAGGTAATTAAAAAATAAAAAAGGTTTTAGCTTCCTCTGCCAGTTTTTCATTTCCTCCCTACAAAGTACTTATATCCTATGGCATGCCTCTCTTGGAAAGAAAACTTTTATTTGTTTATTTTTCCATGGCTACATTCCATGCCAACATCCATTCTGAGGTATTAAGTTTTAATGCCTAGGATTAATTTGAGTTAGATAGTGAAGGCAAGCTCACTGTATAATTTTTGGAAAGGCCCGATGATAACAATGATGTCTTCATGTGATAAATGAAATTACTTTATAGCTATGTATCTATCTACCTATCCAGTTTATCTATTATGTGGTTGGTGTCTATCAATATCTTTAACATTATAGGTGAATGTTGACTCTGAAAATGCCAGTCTCTGTAGGTTCTTTCCATGTTGATTTATTTTCAGATTATAAATAGTATTGGCAAGATCACATTCAATTGGGATAAGCTTAAAGTAACAGTAGATTTGTCTTGATTTCATATTACCTTATACTTGAGATAAATTCAGATTTCACTTTTGCGAGGCATATAATGTACATTTTAAAATGAATCACTTAGTTGGGTGTTTTTCAGATTGCCTTTGCATTAGCATTGGGGGGAATGAAATATGATTTGATTATTTACCAGTGATAACTGAAGCATATCCTGTGTACTACAGTGTAGATAAAATGTTACAGGAATTATTTTTTGCTTTAATATATTAAGAGGACTACTACCTCCTCCCAAAATAAGAAGTACTTAAGTGGATTGATAGATGTCTACTTGAAGTGTTTCAGGAGTGTCCAACCTGCCATCCCTGGGCCATATGCAGCCCAGGATGGCTGTGAATGTGGCCCAACACAAAATCGTAAATTTACTTAAAACATTATGGGATTTTTTGTGTGTGTGTGATTCTGTTTTGCAATGTATTCAATGTGTGGCCCAAGATAACTCTTCTTCTTCCAGTGTGACCCACAGATGCCAAAAGGTTGGACACCCCGGAAATGATCACAAACATACCTGAATATTTAAGTAAGTAAGAATCCCCATTTAGAGACAAACCAAGGGTTTGAGGACTGACCTCAGGTTTGTCTTTGATGTTCAATGGGAAGAGCCTAGTTGCTGAGTTAAGTCTGTGCAGATTCCTGCAGGTATGACTGTGCTGGTTGTTCCCACCTGGCGTCTCTTTGGGCTGGTTGCTGCGTCTGCTCTGATTCACCAGTACCTGCACCATACTGACTGGTAAATAAATATTGTAAATATCAACCCTGGTTACACTTGCCTAGGCCGAAAACACTTGCTTGGCTGTGTAAGGAGCTATATAACTATGTCTTCACTGAATAAGCTCTTTGGACCTTAGTGTGCTCATCAGTAAAATGGAAATAATAGGGCTGTGGTGAAGATCCTATTAGATAGTGTGTAAATGCTTACCATCTTCTCCGGAAAATAGTAGGAGTCCCCATATAACATTCCGTCTACTTTTCTGATCTTGCTAAGAATCCCTCTCCATTCTTGTCTTAGGAATCATAGATTCACAGGTCCTTAGAGAGTGGAGAAAATGCTGGGGTCATCATGTCCCACTGTCATTTAGACGTGGGGATCTATCTTATTGGTAAATGTTTTGACTCTAATCCAGATCATTATCCTTGGCTGCCTTTCCTGCCTGTGTGCATTTCTAATACAAGACACATACTTGTTTTGTGTACACTTTGTTCTATATTTGTTTGGACTCTCATTGCATCATTAACCTAGTCAGTCAACTTCCAAGTCTGTGCCACCATTAGACATAAAAAAAAAAAATGGAATGAGAGCTGGTGGAAGGATCAAAGTACACACATTCCTATTAACGGGAGGAATTCTACAAATTGATCTCTCATGCAAAGAGGGTCAGTAGCATTATTTCAAATGGCCAAGCAGTGTTTTTTTTTTTTTTTTATTAATCCTTTTTGGTACACATGATTCTAAGAAGAGCCTTTCTGTTCTATAGATAATTTTTATGATGGGGAAAGTGTTTCTTTTTTGAGTTTCAGCTGCCAGATAATGTAGCAACTCCTTGGCAACACATATTGCAAACCTTAAGTTACTCTTTCTCCATTTTTATCAGCATATTATGGAATAAAGCTAAACAAATGGATCTAGTGAGTATCTATCTGCTTGTCTATCTATCTGTCTCCCCACCCTTGCAGTTTAAAAACCTTCAGCGTTTGTCTTACAGTAAGCAGTACAAACATTTCATCATGGGATCCAAAGCTATAAAAAATAGAGTCGACTGTAGATCCAAGCCAGGATTAGATTTGTGTATGTAAATTCAAAATGTATCAGTGGTACTAAATGTACAAGTTCAATGAAAATGTGTGATAAACACTTGGATTTTGGTAATTTAATTTGTGTGTACATGTATGTGTGTTTCAGTTTTAAATTATGATTCTGCCTAGTTTAAGTCAAAATATTTTGCTCTGCTACTTCCATGCACACGTGTCTCTGTTACAGCTCACTCCCACCTCTCTCACAAAACCTCTATCCTTCACAGTTCCCCTTGAGTCCTCCTTGCTCCCTAAAAACCCCTGTGAGGAGCAGCCTATTGGATCCCCACCCATTGTACACAGAGTGTTTACTGCCTAGGCTCCTCACATTGCAATAGTTGAGGTTTTCTATGTCTTTTTTATCCCTGGTTATTAAACTTAGTAAATGTGTTTCTTATTTTCCTCTACAAAACAAAAACAGAAACAGAAACCCACTGAGGGAAGGAGCTACATGGTCTCTTCTTTTATATTTCTTGTGCTGCCCAGCACAGATATACTGAGTACCTATTAATTGCATCAATCTTGTCCACACCTGGTATAGGAAGCAAACAAATAACCACGGAGGCATTTAGAGAATCGTCTCCCGATTACTTTGTAATTAATGTTTAGCTGCTCTTTGGGTGGGAATTATTTATTTTACCTATCTATTTATCTTGCCCCATGTTATCCAGAGCCTCAGGGTACCTTCTCTGTGCCTATCTCCCATCTCTGTCTTGAGTCTCCTGTAAGTGAAGCTGGAGGTAGCAGCAACATTGTGAGAAATAAACAGGAAGTCTGTTCCTTGTCCTAATCCAGACACACATCACCAAACACAGACTTAGCAGGAAGCCAAGTTTTCAAGTAAAGCCAGTGAAGCACGGAGGGGGAGGCATCAGAAATACACCCCAAATTGACTTGGCGCCTGTCGCCTGGGACTGCCTGGGCTGTGAATGGAAAACTCTTGTAGATTAGAGGAGGGGAGTGCAGGCAGCAGAGCGTGTTTCATACTCACTGTCCGCTACAGAATCCCCGCGAAATGGTTGACCTTAGAGGGAACTCTTGATGATTACGCCTACATCTTTTCAACCTGTTGTTCCTATTTACACTTGTGCTTTATGGATTCCTTCAGGGAGAAGTGTTTTAAAGAAATACAAAAAGCTTTCCACCCCAGAGACACTCCAAAGGTGACAGCTTAGGCAGATAGCTTTCATTCTTCTGTTTATTTTCCTTGGAGGAGGAAATATTTCTTCTTCCCCTGAGTGTCTGGATTTTGTGATCTGGGACATGCTTGGATTTAACAGTGAACTTTTAAAAATAATAATTATTCAGCGGATATTCTGCCCTTTTATCTCTGGGGAGACTGGGGAATCTGGAGTTACTTCTGTAGCTTCTTAAAAGCCTAGCTTTCCCGAAGTGCTGTTTTTTAAACTATCGTAAGTCAAATTTATCATGGGGATAATGTAATAAAGACAAATATTCAACCAATAATGAAAAGCTAAGTAAACGGGTATGTTTAAGCTCTATTATATGCAGGGGAGTACATTAAGGCAGATCTAAGAGAGACTTTAATGGATTTAACATTAGCAATCAGACTTGGACTTGGTATAAATCAAACACCATCACATTTCAGTCTAACGCACACCCACTCATTCGTTAGCACCATTCAATGTAGATTATAAATATTAGCCAAGAAACCTTCAGTTCTTGAGATTCTTTCCACAGACACAGCAATAATTGAACAATAATGATGACAATTTTATTTTTATGAATCACTGTGGCTTACTTTTATTGATTTGCTCTTGGGCCTGGAGAGAGCTTCCTCAGCCAGCATACAACAGGAAATGGTTATAGCATTATCAGATAGGCCGTAAAGGGATAAATAAAATAAAGGGGGGTAGGAATGATGGTGGGACTCGGCAAGCTGCTGATATAAGCAAGAATTACTCCCCTTACTCCCAACAATAGAGCGACTTAAATTACCTCCTTTCTCCCTCCCCGCTCCTCATTCTTAATTCAGTGAGAGGAAAATACTCCTTGGCTGTAAATGTGCATTAACTTTGGAGCTGAACATTTTGGGGTTCTTGGTGTCAGAGGGAAATAAATAAGATGGGAATAAATGAGCTTGCTCAGGCATTGCGTAGAAAGCAGGGTGAAACCCTGTGGGAATATGGCCTTTCACTGCCTCCTTTGATGATGTACAGCTTCTTTATAACAAAGGCAGTATAGCCTTCTGAAATATTCCTTCCATGCCTATGAAAAAGAGCTGAAACCTTACCGCCTATGACTGTGCCAGAGTACAAGATGCACTGGTATTTCCAGCCAGCTTTCCCCACCCACTAGCCCACCATAGTAAAGAACTGAACACCCTGAGGTAGTAAGAAGGAGAGATGGATATGGCCCTGCACATGTGCGTTCACGGCTGCTGGTGGTTTTTCCTTCTCAGCGGCAGGTTCCAGAGTTTTTGCCCTCCCATCCCCAGTGACAAACTGGATTTGTGCCTCTGTTTATTTGCTGGATCAAGACCTCACCATGATTTTTGGTGGAAGGAATGAGAGCAAGCAAGTCTTGAGAGTCTGTCAGTCCTCTGCAATTCGGTGCAGTGAAGCAGACTGCGAGGTCTGACCATGACAGGGCCAGTGGCAAGGGAACTTCTATCTTTTTGCAGTCGCTTCTCATTCCCAATGGAATTTTCTTCCCCGGCCAAAAAATTTTCAGGCCAGCTTATAGTAGAGATATGGACAAGCTGATGTCTAAGGGCTTGTACAGTTGCTGGTTCTATGAGTTATCCATGTCCCCATCTGTTTGTCACTCTTGATCCGAAGAACATGATGTTGAGCTGCTCCCACAGTTAGAGAAACAGGGCAGAGTCAGCAGCTACAACCTCTCACTCTACTTCATTCTTTATGTCACCTTTTTGATTACATCTTTAAGGAAAGATGCACTTTACTCTTTTCGCAGAAAATAAGTGCTTGTGACTTCAAAGTTAAACCATAATAACAAGTTGTGCGTAATGAGTTCATAGATTTAAAAATGTTTTAAAAATTCTTAGTTATTGGGGGACTTCCAGCCAAGATGCAGGCATAGGTAGACACACTTTGCCTCCTCGCACAACCATAAGATGGATCACTACTAACCTCAAAACAAAAAACAAATAGAATTGCCAGAAAATTGAACTGTATGGAAGTATAACAACTAAGGATTTAAAGAAGCAGTATTCGCCCAGACAGGTATTCATCCAGGAGGGGTGGAGACAGGGGTCGGGATGGAGAGGACATGATGTGGCAGTGGCAGTGAGGTGCCACTGAGGCAGCAACAGTGGTTGGGGGAATGGGTGGTTCCCCATTTATGTGCGGCAGATAAAAACTGGGAGGGACACCTGGGGAGCGAGTGATCCCAGCCCCAGGACAGACAACACAGCCCAGGGTTCCAGTGCCAGGAAAATAAAGCTTCATAACTTCTGGCTGTAAAAACCAGTGGGGTTGGGACCATGTAAGAAAATGCTGATCTCTCATGAGAGGCTGTTTAAAGGGCCCCCACAGTCCTAGAATGTCTGCAAAGCCACCTGCTCTGGGAACTACCACCAGAGCAACAGCTAGCGGGGTGCCAGTAGCATATGGGAAGTAGGGAAATGACTGGAAATGGAGTGAGTGCCAAGCAAGTGGCATTGTTCCGTCTCTGACTGCCCCCCGCCCCCCCCACATACAGAGCCACAAAGCTGTGAAGCAGGTTACCTCGCCCTGGTAAATACCTAAGTCTCTGCCCCTTACAATGTAACAGGTGCCCCAAGACAGGGAGTCCAAGCAGTTCTACCTAATACACAGAAAAAAAACACAGGGAGGCTGCCAAATTGAGGAGACAAAGGAATACAGGCCAAATGAAAGAACAGATCAAAACTCCAGAAAAAGAACTAAGCGAAATGGAGATAGGCAACCTATCAGAAGCAGAGTTCAAAACACTGGTGATAGAGATGCTCAGAGAACTCATTGAGTATGACAGCACATAAGGGAAGAAATGAAGGCTATGCTCTGTGAAATGAAGAAAAATCCACAGGGAGACAACAGTGAAGGGAAGGAAGCTGGAGTTCAAAAGCAATGTTTTGGAACATAAGGAAGAAATAAACAGTCAACCAGTACAGAATGAAAAAAAACAAGAATTCAAAAAAATAAGGAACGAATGAGAAGACTCTGGGACATCTCCACAAGTGCCAAGGTCTGAATCATAGGGGTGCCAGGAGACGAGGAAGGGTAAGAAATTGAAAACTTATTTGAAAAAGTAATGAAAGGAAATTTCCCTAATTTGGCAAAGGAAATAGTCCTTTTTGGCAAATAAGTCCAGGAAGCACAGACAGCCCCAAACAAGTTTTACCCAGAGAAGACCACTCCAAGACACATCATAATTAAAATGCCAAAGGTTAAAGATAAAGAGAGAATCTTAAAAGCAGCAAGAGAAGAGAGTTACCTGCAAAAGAGTTCCCCTAAGACTATCAGCTGATTTCTCAAAAGAAACTTTGTAGGCAAGAAGGGACTGGCAAGAGGTATTCAAAGTCATGAAAAGCAAGGACCTATAACCAAGATCATGCTATCTAGCACTACCATTTAGAATGGAAAGGCAGATAAAGTACTCGCCAGACAAGGTAAAGCTAAAGCAGTTCATTATCACCAAACCCTTATTATATGAAATGTTAAAGGGACTTATTTAAGAAAAAGGTCAAAACTATGAACATTAGAAAGGCAACAAACTCACAACTATCAAAAACTGAATCTAAAAAACAAAAACAAACTAAGCAAACAGCGAGAACAGGAACAGAATCATAGGAATGGAGATCATATCGAGGGTTATTAGCAGGGAGGGAGAAGGTGGAGAATGGAGTAAAAGGTATAGGGAATAAGCAGCATGAATGGTAGTTACAAAATAGACAGGGGGCGGTTAAGAAGAGTATAGAAAATGGAGAAGCCAAAGAACTTATATGTATGACCCGTGGACATGAACTAAGGGGGGGATTGCTGGAGGGAAGGTGGGTACTGGGTAGAGGGGGGCAAAAGGGAAAAATTGGGACAAATGAAATAGCATAATCAATAAAATATACTTAAAAATTCTTAGTTATTGGTCACACATTGAACTCTTATATAAGAGCTGGGAAAGGACTCAAATCTGGTAACATGAAAAAAAAAATCCACTATTGGCTATTGGAGAAAAGGAAGGTGGGGTGTGTTCTTGACTTGTATTTAGGTGTAGGATCTTTTGTCTGTGAAGGAAAAAAAAAGCCCTCAGTAAACCAAAACTATTGCCTCAACTGCAACTCGGGTCAAACCTAACCACACTTTGGTGGTGGTTCATAGAGCTCTTTGATGTGCATGAAGACATGCCTGAATTCAATAAGCTCGTTGGTTTCTAAACGTGTAAAAAGGGATTATAAACATGATCAGTTCCAGGAGGGTAGCTGAGAAAGTGGTTGTTGGGGCCTCCCAATGGAAAGAACGGAGACCCCTGAAATGGAGGATACTGCCTCCCTCACCAAGAGCGTTTATAAAATATTAAGGAGAGCAACCATTTATTCCTTTGTTAATAAAATAGCTAATTTAAAAATATTTATTGGGTGCCTACTATGAACCAGGAGCTTTGCTAGGTACTGAACAAATGACGGTGAATGAGACAGACATGCCCACTGCCCTCAAGGAGCTTGCCTATCCTAAGGGGAACCGGTTATGCAGACTAGTAAAATGATTGCAGATAGTGATAAATGATAGAAAATTATGTGACAGAGATGTGGAGGAGCCTAAATGGAAAGGGGAGATTTAGAGCGGGTGAAGGCCTTATAACTTCAAGTGAGAAATATGGAGCTCCTTCTAGAGAGAGAGATGAGTGACATGATCTTGTTTGCACTTCATGGAGATCATTGTCGCTGCTGTGTCAGAAATCTGCCAAATTTTAAGAAACCTTTGGAACAGATCATTACTGACTAATAGGAGACAGAAAGATACTCCCTTTCTGGATACAAATGCATCTCTAATCACTCTGAAGTTTGAGGGAGAAAACCGACTGACTTGTAGCACAGATGCTGTTTTCATTTCTT